>OZ022521.1:17946200-18234712 GCA_963989415.1 Cerceris ruficornis | reverse complement strand
TCTACTTGCACTGCAACCAGAACCGAGCGAGATGAAAGCGAAATAGAAGAGCTTCGTGCACAGGGAGCGGGAGAGAGGCTGAGAGAAAAATATGAAGAGAGAGAGGAAGACAGACAGAGAGAAATCGAAACTGTAGAGAAAGAGGAAGGGAAAAAGAGACGTCAGAGAAGGGGGTAGAAGGATGGGTAGAAGCATTCTCATTCCGATTCTCCTTTTCCTCCTCGTTCTCGGATTGAAGAGGCCTTTATGATGGGGTACCGCTTTATGGCAGAGCCTAGCGCTGCTATTATGCGTGCATCGGCCGGTCGAGGCGATGAGGATGGGCGAATCGAGGGGAAGGGATGCCGGAGGTACGGGGACGTGTATGGTTTTCGGAGCTCAAGGGGTAAGCGAAAAGAGAGAACGAAAGAGAGAGAGAGAGGGAGAGAGGAAGAAAGGAAAGTGAGAGAGAGAAAAGAGAAGACTCGATGCCGAGGCTGGCGAAAGCCGCTGGTACGAAGGAGGAAGTCTGAAGGAAGCCGTGGAGGGCTGCGCTTTGGACCACGGCCTCGGCCATTGTCAGGATAATGAAGCCAAGGCGAGATTTCTCCCTTTTCAGCCTTGCGCCGAAACGATATCTTGAATGACTGATTGTGAGATTCCTTTGGGCTCTCGAGGCAGCACGTACACCTACGTGCCGGTTTCACGTCGTTTCCGATGGAAATCGCATAATCTTGCTGGATTATTACACGCGCGCACCGTTTTCATTTTAAAATTGCCTGGCCGAATTGTACCGTGATTGGCATTAAAGGATAATAAAGCGTCACGTATAGGGGATGGTGGTGAGGAGAGGGTGGAGGTAGAGGAGGAGGAGGAATCGAATATTAATTGTGAACCGCCGAACGAAATAGAAACGCTCGTATCGCAAACAAACCTGCGTAACCTGTTGATTATTATAAAATTTGAGAATATATTCCGATCGGTGTGTAAATATTAAATTGAAATGAAGCACCGGGCGACTTTCGCAGATCGGAGCGTTTAATGCTGATTTACTCATCGAGCCGTAATTAACGATCGGAGGTGAACGGTAAACGAACTTAAACTATTAACAATTTTGTACGGTCACGGTATGAATATTTCCACGATGTAATCGATTCCAGTAAAAAGCGTAGTACACATTCAATATCGCCTTGCAGCGTCGAAACCGCTTTCCCGAAGAAACACCCAACATTTACCTCTCGTTATATCAACCAACCAGCCAACGCGGTAACCTTTTTCGAATAACCTTTTAAACGCCTACCTTTCACCGACAGAATTTCACAGCGATTTAACCTCTCGTTCTCCGTTCAACGATGGCAAATAAGTCGTTGTAATCTTATTCTCGTTATCGGTTAAATTAAAGATTGGTGAAGCGGACTGCAATAACGGAAACTCAGGTCAAATAACAAAATACGGCACTTCGCTAAAGGGAGAACTGGGAAAAAAGTAAAAAAGCTTCTCTACATCGTGAGAATCGAGGAAGAAAGAGCGAAGAAAAGGTGAAACGGTTGAAACATCGGACGACTTATTACGCGTGTTGCGGGTGTAGAGTTCCACCTATCGCCGGCCGTACACTCTCGCATATTTTAAGCCGGCCATTTTTCAGCATTTACGCTATACGTCTACGTCGAATTTGCATGAAGCAACGATTCGAGGCCTGTTCCGTGAAACTTTTGGTGTTTCTGCGAGGCGCCGTTGGAAAGTCACCTCCTGGCTTCTCTTCCCCTTTCCCTTCCACGTCCCCTTCATCATCCCCCAACGAAACTCGTGATTGACCGTCTTTTCGGACGGACTATAATCTCTCGAATACTACTTCCTCTTCCTGCTGTCTGCGCGGAATAACTTTTTCCACTGTCTCGTATATTTCCGTAGGTGATCCTACCACTTCCGTCGGTTCGCGGCCATGATACGGTAAGTAAGTAAGGAGCAGTCGGGTTATTGTTCAATCTACTATGAGATACAGCTTTATTTGAACGTAAAATAGTGCGGTGCGTGTGCAGCAGCGGAAAAGGGAAACTTCAAACAAATGGCGAACGTTTATTAGAACGATCTTCCAGCGAAAAATATTGGACCTTCGAGAAATGAGATGGTGTTGGCGGTATTTTTAATTGTCGCGAGGAAATTGCATCTTGTAATACGACAGGAGGGATTTTTAAGGGTAAGTTGGTCGATTTTGTAACGAGGAATTCGCAACTTTTCTCGTTCCGTACTTTTTGAAATTTCTACTCATTCGGCGGCAGGAATTGAAGTGTGCGCGGTGAAAGTATGATAATACAGTTCCTTCTTTTCCTTAGCGATCCGGTTGAAATGTTTGGTAAATATATTTAAATAGTGTTTTGAATACGCGAGAATTTACCGTGAGACGAATTTCGAGCTTAATTGCGAGGGAAATTGTGAGTTTACTAGGGAGTTTAGAGGGTAGTTTTGTAATTTTAAGTAGATCGCGGAACGACATCGTAATTTTATGAATATTATTACAAAATTCTATGTGTCACATCATTTCATCCTTCCCTTTGCCGTTAACTTTTGATATTTGAAAATTGATATTGGAGCATCTTGGAGGAGCCTTTATCGCGGAGGACGCGGCAGAATCTTTTTGGACTTCTCAGGAACTTTGGCTTTGATTAGAATTCTCGACATTCCGGCCCAAAGTGATTACGGAACATAATTTGAAATTTATACCTGACATTTTTGCATTTCAAAATGACATTAAAACAATTCCAACTTAAACTCACCACCCATAAACTCCATACCTGATTCCGCTACGTTCTTTCATCCTTCCACATATTTGTTATAATTTTCATTAATCCTCGGAAAGTTTCATCTCAAACCAAGAATGCCAATAAACCTGAAACTTCCTCGCTCGCTCGAACTTCTTCCGCATGAAATTTCGAAAACTTAACGTCACACCGAGCAAAACAAAAAAAAAAACTTCGCAAACCGCCGAGAAAATTATCCGGCGTCGAAAATTGAGAGACACTGTCCTAATCCTAATGCACATCGTCTTATTTATGCAGCAGCGCCGTTTCGCACCGCAACGCTGAAGACCTTAACGGCTTTCAATTTCCGTTGGCCATCAATATTATTTAGTTTAGTTTGGACCACCTTCTCGCGCCCTACCCATCCTTTGGCATGCTCCTCACGCCTCCGCCAAGGAAATTACTTGTCCTCTCCCTCCCCCTCCAACACCCCGTCCCCAGGTCCTTGCCACCCTCTTGCGCCTCTTCTTCCCCGTAACGTAGGAAGCTTACTTCCCTTAAGGGCGTTTGTCTCCAAATCTTGCCTTTCGGTGCCCCCCTTCGGTATCGTCCCCTCCGATACTCCCGAAAGAGTGCCTTCGCGTTATCGAAAACTTGGAAACGATTCGAAGTCTCGTTACTGTCGTTGCGACTCCCGACATCCATCGTGGAGGAGTAATCGAGTGAAATATATTTTCCGAGAGAAAAAATAGTATAATTGAAGAGATCATGGGAACAGGGGAGTATCTTCGAGTACATATACGTAGGAATGATAAATTCTTACGTATTCAAAGTACCATCTGCGATCTTCTTGGCGATAAGATTTCCCGCTACATTCCCATTCCAATTAACCGACGAACTACGAGTTTCCGTACATGCATTAGCTGACCCGTACGGAACTCTGGATAGAGCAAGGGGTGAAAAGCAATGGAGGATAATCGGGAGACGGTCGCTTGGTTACGTAGTTTCAGTTATTAATACGTACTAGCATCCATGTTCTTGAACATATTCGATTAGGTCTGAAATTCAAATCCGATAGTTCCTGATAGGAATAGTACAGATGCAGCTCGGTCTCTCTTTCTCTCTTCGTCTTTTCTACGTCCTAGTCAGTGCCACTCTCTCTTTCCATCCCTACCTCTACTCATGGCAGTCGTGTAGACTCCCATTTCCTGGTCCCTGCGCAAGCGGAAACGGAATTACAAACCAATTCGTCGATGGACGGCACTGTCCACACAGGCACGGAATGTTTTGCAAGTTACCATGAAAAGCGATCGTTCAACGAAGCGCAGACTACGACCGATGTTTTTCTCTCCTCCTACCATCTACCCTCGTTTCTCCTAGTTTACGTTTCTACGTAACGCGCGTTCGTTATTTGTAATAGGATTCTCGTCCTCTCGTTTCTCGATTTTTACACCGAGGAACATCGTCACGATGATTTCACGATTTTGCGACATCTCGAAATATCTGTTCGCGATCACGATCTCCTACGATTCCGATCGAGCGCGATTCAAGTTTCAACGTTTCTGAGGAAGCGAAGGAGAAGAAGGGGGATGGAAGTAGAACGGAAAGAGATGAGAAATTGATAAAGCGTTCGTAAAACAGTGATTCTGTTTATCTTTGATCCAAGGAGGATTAGAGGCAGCAAGAAAACAGGTGCACCCTCGGCGATGAGCCAACCGGTTTCCCAGACGGATTTTTCTACAATCTGCTCTCTCACCGGACTGCGCATAGATATGGCTGTACAGCTCCTGAGATACTTTCTCAGACCGATACTAGGAAGACAATGGCGTACTTTGTGGCGCCGTGATTAAAACAAGAGGGCGAGCCGAACGGGAGGAGGAGAGGCAAAAGTAGGAGCTCGCCTCTCTTCCCTAGGGTTCGCAGGGATAATGGGAGGAAAAGGCGGAGTGAACGGCGAGGCAGAAAAAGGAAGAGGGATAGACACCTCTCTGGAGGAAGGAAGAGACAGAGAAGGAGAAAAAGAGAGACGAAGAGGAAAGCATAGGAAAGGGTAAAGCACAGAGAGACAAGAGTTTGGAGTTCTTTTCATTACCAGCGAGCTCACCTCAACAACAATGCGAGGCTCCGTCGCGTACACCGCTATTTTACCTCTTCTCTGTGTCTAATACCTACGTATACACGTATACACGGGCGGAACTTGATCCTACGATATTTTTCAAAACTTTCCACCCGACGCGGAAAGTATAACTGATCGAAACTTTGAAAATAATCCCTGTTACCGGCTCGGTGCCTCGTAACGGGATCAGGATTAATCGGTTATCCATCAATTAGCTCGGCGAATTAACGATCGACGGGAAGCCTTCCACTTCACGAGCGAGAAACGACGATACTTAACGAAGTGTCGCCATCTCCTTGCATTCGTCGAGTATATTATTAAAATCTATGTAAAATTATCGAGAAATAGGATGGAGTTGTCGCGATATTTACAAACGAGCCTCAACGGCCAATTAAGTTAATTATATCTCTCGTTCACGTACAACGCGACTAAAACGTCAAAAGAAATGCCATTTACAAAGTATCCGGTAAATTTCAAGCTAATTAATTCCACAGTACGGTATACAGAGGGTAATCGAGCAACGGGTACACCCGAAAACACCGATCGTTCAACGTTTGACCGGCTGACCCTCTACCGCCGCCACCCTCTTCGACGGTATTCTCCCCTTTATTATACCGTTATGTGTGTAGATGGTGTACGAGATACCGCATGATCGAATCACGGACCAGTCGGACACGATAACCTAATGAACGAGCTGAATAATGATCAGCCGGCGATTATGTGCCGTCTATTAAACCAGTCCACAGCGACTCTAAAGGAAGGCCATCGGTGACCAGTGTCGAGTTGGCGAACGGTCCAATCATCTCCAAGGGTCGATTATTAAATTCCTTTGATTTTATACGTCCATTATATCCTAATTACATTTCATACCGGTTAAAAAATACTCCCTCCCTCTCTCTCTCTCTCTCTCTCTCTCTGTCTCTGTCTCTGTCTCTGTCTAGGATAAATCGTCCAGCATTCTAAACGTCGATGCTTGATTCAAGTACTTTAACGCTTAAAATAAATGTCTTCTGGGGCAGAATCGATTGCGATTTTATCGGATAAAAAAGCAAAGAGAGACTGCTCGCCGGGCAAAGAAGACGAACTCTTTCTCTTTGTACGGTTAAGAAGACACGCTTTCAGTTTCGTCGACCGAACGACGTGCGAATAAACGAGAGTAAGAGCAAAGGAAGTGGCCTTTGAAGTGTAAACGAAAGGTGCCACCTCGACTGTTCCCTATTCGGACCCCGCTAGGAATGGGGTGCGCGCCAGTCGTCCCGTGGAAACGGCGAGGAGAGAGCTTTAAGTCCGACTTACACGATATCTACCCCGCACACTCACCGGCTACTCTATTTTCTCCCGCGATACTGTCCTAGCGGTTGAGAGTCTGTATTAAAATCGCCCCAATGGCAAACCCGGTTTCGCGACTCGACGACACGGGGTTGCCGCAAAAAAGCCGCTCCCGCGGATACGATTATACGTTATTGCGGGTCGTAAGAGGTACAGTTAAGAGGAACGTAGACGAGGGAACGTGTAATCCTCGAAGAATGTCGATTGCGGGTGTATCGCGAATGATGGAGGAATCAGGAGACAATTTTACGACGTTTCAGGCGCTTCTCTGTAATTACGGTTTTCGAGGGGGTTGTTTGTGCCGGTGATTACGAAGGTGGTCTTAACGCTTACTACTTATGTTGTATGATACAGCGTGGTGAAAGTCTGGGGCGAGGGCAAATATCAATGCACATGCCCTGATACTGATTCGATTAAACTGTACTTTTTTTTAAATTGCGGTAATTATATTTATTTAACACGTTGAATGCTATGGAGGTCACCGGTGTCCGGCGCTATTGAATTCAATGAAATTTATATGACTTTTAAATTGTAATATTTATGAATTTTCTAATACATTAGGTATTTAAATATTGGCTTTCAAAAGTTACTATATATCTATTTGTGACTTTAAAACTTCTGCTTTGTAATGATGTGATTTTAATACAAAAAGTTGCACTTCAGTAGAAACGAGGAAGCCATCAAAATACCGTGGCGTTGAACGTGTTACACTTCTGTCTTTCTCTCATCGTCGTCGTCCCTTCAAATCGATCTCATTGCTCGATCGTAACGACGTTTCATCGTCCACCAATACGTATTCGCTGCAAACCCACGCGATTAACACGTTCCCGCTGGTTTTTCAATGTCGCCGTTTAACCAAATCCGCGCCTTGTCCCCGAAAGCTACGTCAACTTCCAAATTTCCGGATAGCATTCTGCACGGTGCAAACTATTTGTGTCCCACGTCGAGGAATTGGACCTTTCCGCCCCGAGGCTGTATTCCGGCAGAACAGCCATTTCCGATGTTGATAAACGTTGCAGACAGCACGTACGTGATCGAACTAATCCCGCGGACGATTGGTAGGCATAAAGAAAAAAATTCGCCGCATCCCGAAACACATACTTCATTCCTCCCATACGTTCCTCTTTCCTGAGAATTTTCGAGCCACCGAAAATTTCCGTAGAAAATTTCGAGCCGCCGAAAATTTCCGCGGGAATCAAAGAAAAGGAAACCAAAGAAAAGGAACGAAGGGCACACGGTTCGATTGTTTCTTCGCACAGATTAAAGACCGAGATTAAAGCTGACTGTTTTTCATTTTCCCCGGTACAGTATTAATTCCTTCGCCCCTTTTCAGAACTGGCACGAACGTTCCGGTCACGTCCCTTCGACTTGGCGCGAAGAAAAAAAAGGAATCTATTGTCGGGAAATTCCATCGACGTCACCGACGGATCGGTACCGTCGGCGTCGGCTGGGAGGATCGCCGTAATATTTGGCTGGCAATCGACTTCCTCCCGGTGTGCCGCTCGCGGCTCTTGAAATCGATTTACGAGAAGCCGGTATGCATCTTGCACCTTCGACGCAGTGACAATCAATTTGGGCCGTATACGAGAGCCGACGTCGTAGTCGTGCCAGTGGCTCTCATTTTTCGTCGTAAGACCTACTACCTATTCCAGCGTCCCGGAAATTGAAAGTCAGTGACGTGACATCCGGAACGGAGACTTCTTCGCTCCCTACAGAAATTTCACATTAACGAGCGAGCCGAAGATGCCGAAGAAGCCGAAGAGACTCCCGGAGAATCTTCGCGGACATCGTTGCAACTTCTACCTTCTCATCTCGTTCCCTTCTAGCAATTTTTTCTATTCTCCTTCTCGATTTCTTCATTTTTTTTCATCTCCACCGTCGCATTCACCGTGAGACTTCCCCATCGACGGGGCCGAGAGAAATTCGAGTTAGCAAGTTGCCGGGACAGCGTTCCCGTGGCTCGACGCGCCGAGTTTCTCATTAAATTCCCCTTGTCAATTCGTGCTATCTCGCGGCAACGATCCAACCGTTATAATCGATTCGGCCTGATTTCGGTTAACTACCGTCATCCAAAGTTTACCGCTGTTTCCCCGCGAACAAGCCACCCCGTATTTGCGTCAGGCATCAACTTACCCGTACCCCATATCGTATAACTCGCCATGAAGAGAAACGTTTTGGTCTCCGTCTCCCTCGGCTCGGGACAACCCCGTTCTCGTTTCGTCCGCCTTCCCTTCTGCCGCCACTGCTGCCGTGAAACAACATCCCGCGTTAGCGCGTTTCCTGCTGAAATTCACGAAATTCGTGCGCCTCTCCGCATCGGAATGAGATTTCAACGGTGCTCGTCGACTCGCACTCACCCGCGTGCGCGCGTCGACGAACTTCGTTGCAAATGGATATTCGATATCGCCAAAGACTTTTCACTTTCGACGGTTTTCAAGTTCGATTCGTTGGGACGTGTTGGCGGCCTTTGGACGATGTTTTTCTTTTCGATCGAAGAAAATATAATACTTTACTTAGGAGGGCCCTTACGCATTAACGCAGCTAGTAGATGAAATTCGTGAACGGTTTGATACGATGTGAGATTGCGTAACAGAGGTTTCGTTTTTGGTAACCTGCTTATAAGGTTCAAGATGTTCTCCAATTCCTAAGATACCTCTAGTTTCCCCTGGTTTCTAACTATCGTATTGGAGGCTCAAACAGTAACCACTCAACAGTCTTCATTTCAAAATCATCATCGAAATCACATCATCTCTCTATCTTAACACTCAGCCAACCGAATGGGAAGATCCCGTTTTAAAGCCGATCGACGACCGAATGGGGAGAACTCCCACCTTTACCTCACTAGTTCCCGTTACTGCTGAAAAATGCGCGAGCCATAGCGTACACTTTGGGTTTAATCTCAGCTGTTGACGAACTGTTAAGCAGTATCTAACAAATCCATCCCCTCACCTTTCAAACAAACCGCAAAGTACCTCTCCAAACGATCATACCTTACAAATCAAAAGAAACCGCGTCTCGCCAGCAAAGTGAAAATTTCACGCGAAGTTCGACGTCCCGGAGCGTTCGACCTTCCGCGAGACTTTACCCTCGTGTTCCCCGATATAACGGGTGTCCCATAAGAGAGGACTTACATACGCGAGCACAGAAACGTCCTGGCCGTGTGCAGCAAACTACGTGTGTTAGAGGCTGATTGCGTCCGGCCGAGATGATTGCTTTTCCCGTGACTATGCCGGTGTACGCGCGCGCCCACAATACTCCGACAGGCACTTCCACATCGTCCAAAGGGACGAACATGGACGTACGACGGGACAAGGTGAACACGATCGTTTGTACACGTGCAGGTTTGTCCATCGACGATTACCGCGCGTTGCGCGCTCGTGCACCAAATCGATGTTTCAATATTCCGATAGTTTATTCGTCTGGATCGTTGGACGGACGCTGCCGGCGTGAAATCACTTGGATTTTAGTTAACGCCGTCGTTGCACGCGCAGTGGAATGACAAACACGTACAGGATGAAACGTAATCGCGGAGACGACTCGGAGGAATACGTTCACGGACAACCTTGTCCTCGTTGACGTTGAGAATTGGGGGAAAAAAGGGGAGGAAAAAAAAAGAAATAAGGGTTGCATTTAAAAACTTTCCTCGTTCTCGTATCCCCTCCGCGACAACCCGAGCTGGTCTTTCTTCGGAAGATCACCGACGACAATGCGCCCTCCTTTCAGGGCGTCCTGCTGACTCGAAGAGCGACGAAATTTTCATTTAAATCGCGGCTGCATTTAAAGCGAGAAGCGCGAGAGAATAAATTTGAAGCCGTGGGTAAAACAGTGCATATCCCTGAACTACTTGAAATTGATCCTAATCCGTAATCCGGCTTGTTCAGCCTCTTCCGTCTGCTCTCTCCCAAGGTACTTAGCATCGGGACAGCGGAGAATCGCGAGAGACGGAGAAATAGCCCTCCTGGAGTGCGGGACGGAAGGAGAGACCGGGTGTTTCCAACAAAAGGCACTTATATATTTCGGGAGGGAGAGAGAGAGAGAGGCCAGCAGGCGCGCGATGTTCCGTGCATTATGCATGATACGACAGTGCTTAATGTCCGTCCGAATTGCGGCCGCCCGATTTGAAATTTCGCCAAGCTTTGCCACTTTCTACGCAGCCGCGAATATGCTAATTGGGACATTACTTTAATTAATGTACTAGTCGTCGCGGTGCACCGCGATTTCGGCATCGTTAATGGAAACTTTTAGCTGCACTATTACCTCTTAAGTATCGATGACACTTTACGATATGCATTTTCGCACGGGCTGGTCTAAATGCGTGTAGATATTGTAGGATGCTGAGAAGGAGACAAGTTGACGGGATGCGGATCTGGTTCGTTAGAGTGAGATATTTTTGGAGCATATAATTGGATAAGATACTCTATTTGCGGACAAATTACGTATATTAGTCAGACAGAGAGATACCCATCTACAGATGCGCACGCAAAGGATCCCTGATTGGATCATTGGCACCAAAGTCTCAGAACAACGATTCCTTACAGGCATTTTACCTGCGCGACGAAACTAATGAGATAATAAGAAATTTTTATCTTGAATTTTAAGGTCAAGGACAATTTAGCAGGTTTCTTTTGCAAAAGTCCACCGATTTAAAGTCGTAGAATAACGGCTAGAAGCCGTGGAAAATGTTCTTAAAACACCCTGTGCAATATTCGGGGTGTCTTTAGTTTCTGTCGTGGATATGTGTGCCTCCGACTGGATCTTTTTCACTTTTTCCCCTACTTTTTTTTTAGATGCAACCCAAAGTGTTCTAATTACATCGCGGTATATAGTTGTCCGCGTAAATTGTCGTTTATCATTGAAATCCATATTGGATTCGAGCGGATCTTGGATTGGAGCGTGTCAACGTGGCTCGGCGAAACAGAGAGCCAAGGGATCCCCGTCAAGGAGGGATAATTAATCGCGCAATTTAGCGCGAAGACGCGTCGGCGAAATTATTCCTCGATTAATCGCGATCGTTAGCGCGCCTATTACAATACCAATACGTTCGCGGAAACTTCCAAAGTCCTCGTGCACAGCGCCATCCAATTTTCCCGAGAACCTAGAAGGTGATAGACCCCGAGTTTCAATTAATTTTGGCGCGTCAATTGGCGCGATCGCGCGCAACAATGTCGAAAGGATCAAATAGTTTGTACGCTTTGTAAGAGATAGTCGGAAATCGAGTAAGTCATTGTCCGTTTCTTTGCTTAGGAACTCTCAAACTTAATCTAGATTCACCTATCTTTAAGCAGCACACGCACTGATTCATTAAATGTTGGACGCTATGCTGGGTATAAAATTAGAGGCTCAAACTCCTAACGAGTTAAGTCAAATTCAATCTCTGAACACTACTAGCAAACTTTTCCTACATTATTATTATTTAACACTAACAGTACCATGTTCGGTCAAATGATCGGTTCAATGAAATGAAAATATGTAAATTCTTGTATGATTAAGTAAATGCAGCTCGGTACGTTGTTTCCTGTATTAAGTCTTCCGCGTTTCTTTCAGAAAGGTTCCATTATTATTTCATAGCCGGTCAAAAGATTTTCTACGGTAAGAATAGATATCCATAAAGTGTCGGTTTACACACCAAAAATTGTAGAATAAAGATATTATATAAATAACCACATCAGTTAAAACCGATATACACAGCAATAACAAAATTTCAAAGGCTTTCGAAAAGTGGAAAAAAAGCATTTCGTTGATTCTCCACATTCTCAAGTTTCTCAGGTTCTTAGAGAACCATGTAAAGCGCGAGTCATCGGATTTAGCCGCGAGAATACGAAACAAACGAATTAATTATTCATGCACGTCCGACGTCCGACACCAAACGCGTGCTGCCGTCACTTTGCACAGGGCTGCAAGGGCCCAACGTGTTGTTTAGCATGACTATAGGAGGAGCAGAACGCGTTACAGTTAATACATAAGGAGAACCACGTTTGCACTGTTAGATGCGTACCCTTTGTACGGCTACCTCTCACATAATGACTATAATTAATGTGACGCATGCTTGATCGAAACGCTATGCTTTCAAACCGATCGTTAACGGCGTTTTGCGTGTATATCTACCTATGGGAAGCCCGTTTGGTGAACCTCATTGAGAGTATGGCACGTTTTGGTGTTTCGACTTTGCTCGCTAAACTAGGTTGACAATATGGCACCTTTTGATGTTGGAGGAGAGAATGGAAATAATTGTTAACACTAACCGTACCGCCACTTTATGTGTACCTATTCTAACCACGGGATATCATTTGAACGGTTATGAAATAGCGATTATACTTCTCCACAAGAAATGCAGAAGATTGCCAATTTAATGCTAAGCCTACCAAGCCGGTCAAGATAACCGGTTCCCAATTTTTGCTAAAAATTCCCTAAATTGATAGGGGAGCCATGAAGTAAATATTCCAATTCTGTCTTGCAAAACCTAAGTTAGTTAATTAATCATCTTTTTCACCTCTTGATTTCTCTTTTTCCAAAGTACTTATTCAGTATATCTAAATTTTAGTAGATATAACGTCGGTAGCTTTAGTGTTAATATGGGACACAGCACAAAAAACAACCTATAGTTAATAATACAGGAAACGACCTATTTTTATTCCATCCAGCAGGTCATTCGATCTCGTACTATTCGGTTAGTGTTAAGCCAATACATATGTGCTACTTTACGAAATATTGAAGACTATTTAAAAGTTGAATACTCTGCCGAATAATTGTGACAGAAATTGGAAATACTGAGTCTGTGGTGGTCATTCAGTACTCGAATCTCGTAGCTATTAGATCAAGGGAATTTTATATGTGATAGAGATATCGCAAAAAAGATGATTCCATTTAGTAAAATTGAAAAGTCGGCGGAAGAAGTTTCGATTATTTCTGTCTTCGAAAAAGCATTGAAATTTTCATATTCTATGAATTCGATACTTCCGCTCTGGATGCACCACTCTGTCTTGATCGATATATTCAACGGTAAAGTAATTAACGCTCCAAAGTTATCATGAAATCGTTACGAGGAAGCAATTAGTGATTGCAATATCTCGATGCACTCGTAAGAACGAGCCGATAGTCGCGTACAGAAGTGCAATTACCAGGTTGAAAGAAAAATCTGCGGCTCGATGATGGAGAATCGTTTACATTTAAGTTGCTAACATCTTGGGAAAAGTAATGAAACGAGCGTCTATTACGCGGGAACTTTAGTTATGTTCTTACGTCGTGAGTTCAGCTGCGCGCAACAATTTCCCACGGAACTTCGAAACCATAAAGATGAAAAGTTAAACGATAAACGTTAAATGGTAAAATTCGTTTAGCAACGACGCGATACATCCTTTTTAAAGGGAGCAGAAGTATAACATAGCGTGGCTCGTTGTCGGCGTAACAAAAAATATCTCCACCGGCGTCAGCCGGATCAATGAAATAGAAGTGACAAGCCAACGGGCGAGAAATTTCGCTGGGATTTCTCTTATTTCATCTGGACAATCCTATCGATCATCCACGGTGACCCCGATTACGGAAGTCGAACCCGAAGAGTGACACTCCGAAGTACAAATCGTAATAACATCGGTTATTCCTATGACGTGAAAGTTTTGAGATATCAAATCGCCCCGATCCCGTCCCCGGTTTTTATTAAACGCGTCCGTCTCGATTCTTGCAAATCTCCACGTTCCCGCCCTTTTTCTTCATTCCGATCGTGTCGAACTATATTAGAAATGCCAGCAACGAACAACATCCGTTGGCAGTCGCGCATTTCTCGCTATTTAACGTCTGCATTTCCTACGAATCGCATACTCTAAGCTACAGAAAAATTTCCATTTCACTCTGCGCACATACCCTGAACGAAATTATTTTCCCGTCGGATGGACATTCGCAAAAACAGGATAATACGAAGAAAGAAAAAAAATCATTGAGATCGACGACAAAAAAATATATCTTCTACGACCGAAGAGGACGGGAAAAATCGCAAAGGCGTAAAAGCGTTCAACAACGGGGAGATCGACCGATATTCGCTTTAATTCCCCGACGATGTTCGTCTCATCGATTTATTGTAACCGCTTCGCCTTTAAATACATCGTCCTTCAGAATAACCCCTTTAACGAATCTCACCGCTCTTTTCGTTTCGTCTTTTTTTTTCTTTATTAACGCGGCCAGATCTCCTAATATAATTTGCCCCATTTCAAATCCAAAAGGACGAACGGACCGAACGAAGGAAACTGACTGATCTCCGGTGTACCATAATGTCGCTCCATCAAGCCGCGATAGAATTTCGATATTCCGCAAACAATGGCAGCCTGATATCAGACCGCTAACTACGAATCCCCTTTCTCGTCCTTCTATTTCGAAGGAGAGAATGAAGGAGCGGAGAGCCGAGTGGTAGGAACATGGTCGAGAGCAGCAAGGAGGAAAGGCAGAAGGAGGTGTTGGAGGATCCTTATCCCTCTTATCCGAGAGCGCGCGCTCGCACTGTTTCCATTCCGAATCCACGAGCAGGGATTACTTAACTGGAGAAATTCATCCGAGCGAAAAGAGAGACTCTCGTCCTTCCTCGGTGCTGATACTCGCTGGGAACCCCCCTCTGAGAACCGATCGTTCTACGAAATAAAAGTCCTTGGTACTCGAAAAACGAAGGGGTCATTATTTTCCAGAAGAGAGGCAGAAGAAAAAGAATCGCTAGAAGGAGGGGCGGGGGAAAAAAAGTGAAGAGCCTTCGAAACCGTTACCGGAGCATGAAGCGATATTTCTTTACTCGGCGAAGAATATCTAAGTTCCTCCATGTGCATGCTGACCCGTTGTAAAATCGCGCGCGTACAACAAAACCGGATGTATTCGTTGGACGTGGAAATGGGGAAATTCGTCGATCGGGGGGAAAATGGGAGATAGGTGAAACCGTTCGATTTGCGGGAACAATTTTATACAAATTCTTGTATATCGAGTTACGCGAGACCCAGGGCAACGAAATGTTTCGAGTGGAAAAAGAAACGTAGACGGAGCATGTCAAAGAGTTATTGGTAATTGCGCCGGCCTTTTCGGACCATTGGTTTTGATAGCTTCATACTTTACGGAATCGAATGGGAGACCGCATTCGTGTCTAGCTCCTCTTATATACTGCTCCACTAAAATCTTGGCTCGGACAATAGATAATAGAAGGAATACCGTCTCGGACGCTCGGGAGAATGATCGTCCACGATCATATTTAGGCGGTGGACATGTTATTACTATTCTGTAGAAATAATTACAAAATATGCAGCTGAATATTCTTTCCGACACTTTCATTTTCCCTCGTTACAGTCAACCCGCTTAACCCTTTCGAGAGTACTGGAAAAATAAATCCCAAATTAACGTTCATTTGAACTGCTGGGGAATATTTTCCCAAATTTAAGATGTACAAAAAATGGTGTAGAGCAGAGTACTACTACTGTTTGTTATAATTGCGGAATTGATTTTTCTAATAATTGCTTTACTCCTCACCATAAGTAAAGATGTCAATGTGTAATAATATATAATATAAATTGAAAAGACATTTATTTTATTAGTTTTGAGAGCTGCAAGGGTATATAATCCCAATATAAAATGCAAAATTCTAAATTTGCATAATTTTCAACAGCAACATCTAATTATCGTATTCAACAAGCTTATCTTACATCCAAAATATTAAGAAAAACTTGTTACACCCTGTTTCAAATTAAATATAAAAATCCGCCTCGAAAGGGGTAAGACCTCCATATAAAGACATACAGTATTCGACTCACGTGGCTTTTCACCATGCGCGAAAATCGTTGGAACGAATTCATCGCGGAAGTTGACGACTTGCTGTATATCTAACCATCGTAAATGTTCTCGTATCGCGAAAGAAACAGCTCATTAAACGTGTCCAAAGAATTCACCCTCGAATCTACTACCTGTAAAGACGACATCTCCATTACTATCGTAACTCTAAAAAACTAAGCACCTTCCAGCAGAAATATCTTCGTAAACCGAAGCAACGTATCCCTATCTAAGACGGTAGTCTCATTGCTAAAGAGACATTGCTCCAATTTGTATGCTGTTCTACCTCGTTCTTGCTCCACGTGACACTCGCACATGTGCAATGCGCAACAGTAAAAACCGCGGGCGTACGGTTCCATAAGCTCGACAATAAACTTTTCTTAATCCGTCGTTTTTTTCCCCTGACCACGATAAAGGTGAGCAACTACCGAGATACTAAATAATTAGTGAACCGTGCAGGTTTCGAGGCAGTAGTTAAGCAGGTCGGTAGGTTACACAGTAGCTAAGCAGGGGGTTGATGGAGGTTGGGAACACTAAGCGTTGCTCTATGTAAGAACCACCCTGCCTCTCTCCCCACTAAGTAGATGCTTGTCAGCGGAAACTTAATTAAATATCCAAAGTGGATGCCGGAATTACTACAATTAGTATGACGGCTCTCCTAACCCCACCCTTATTACCCGGCTAGTCTCGTCCGTCCCGTTCGCGGGTATTACTACTTAATGTCTAATAAACGTCAAGACGACGACCGAATGTCGTGCGTTATTTTTTCACCCTCGTGCCGTCACGGCGGGTATGCGGAGGAATTTAAGTGTCCTTTATGCACGGCGAACAACGGGGCTCCGGATGGAAAACTTGGCTCATAGTTTTCGACGTCCTTAATTTCAAATTTCACCAAGCGCCAACAATGTTCGCGAAAGAAGCTCCGTAGCGGAGCGATTAAAATATTTCCAAGTTTTACTTGTTCGAAGAAATTGCTCCGGGAAATTACAAATATCCGTGCTACCGGCTTATCCGTTTCGTATTATTATTAATATCGTTATACTACGTAACTTAAAATCTACGAATAGACTGGAAGAATATTTGCATTCGAGGGGTTAAATAAAACGTCGATACCCCATTTTAACCCGTGATTCGCATGGTCCTGGAAACTATTCAACCGCGATATTCGATCGTTCGATAGTATTACAACCAAAAAACCACTGGTTCGCTGAACTGGCGCGTAAATACGAACCCGGAGGTACTTTCTTTCCCATTCGAAGTGGTTTTCCATCATCCGCTTGCAGCGGCAGAGAAGGGGCTGAAGAGGAGAGCGAATTACAAAGAAGGAATGCCAATGCCGGACGCCTTTTGTCTCGCCAGAGACTTTTCCCTACGATTTAATTGCGGGGAAAGAATCGTCACGGACGAACGATAAAGGAAGATGGACAGTCGTTTATTGCAAATCGAAGGAAAATCGTCCTACCGATGAAACGCTCCTCGAGATGTTTGAAACGAACTCGACAAACGGCACAATTACGGTCGAACAATTCTATCGTCGAAAAGATCCATCGACCATTTCAACTTGGATAGATTTTTACATCTAACTGCACAAACTTTCGTGCCGAAAATATTTCTAACGTAATTATCCATTCTCGAGAGATAACAAAGATACGAGGAATGGAACTTCAATGCCCGAGTTTGAGCTTTATCGATGCCATGTTTCCGCGAACGTAGAAAGACGCGCAAAAGGACAATGTGAAACAACAGAGACGAAGGAAAAAAGGAAATAAAGTACAGTAGTCGTCTATACAGCGATATCTATTGGCGCGGGAAACGGTTTACAACGGAATATTGTCCCGTCTAAGCCGCTCTCCAATATTTCATCAACTTTCTTATTCCTTCTTTTCCGTCGCCTCCCAAAGTCCACATTGGCCATCGTCGTTCCAAGCTCTCTTCCTTTCGCGTCCCCTTATTTCTCTCTACCCTTTTCCTCGGCCCTTATTCTACTTCGTCTCGTAGGACGACGAGTTCGGTATCTCTGCAACGAGGACGCAAAACGAGGATCGCGCAAAGTATGTCCAAGTATTTTACTAAAATAACCCCCTTAAGAAACGCTGCCCATCGTCGCAGGTACGTCGAGCTATTTTCCTCGCGAATAATTCGTGAGACGATTTCAACGTCGTAGAAATTTCCACGATCCCTTCCTTAGACCGACCGTTTTTATCTTCGTCCAATTCTCCGCTCTCCTCTCTCTCTCTCTCTCTTTCTCTCTCTCGCCGTTACTACTTCACGAGAAAATGAGATGGATGTACGACGGTAAGAAACACAGCGCGGAAAGTGAGGCAAGAAAGTATCGTGGAAGAAGTTCAAACTATTCCCGAGAACAAACTATTTTCTTCTTAAGAGAATATAAATGTACTTCGCTTTTATTCTCCCCCTGTCATTCTTATCATTACGTTGCTCCAGTGGCAATCGTAATTTTACTATCAAACGGGAAGAAATGTATATCCTATATATCGTTCGCATCGTGATCGACTCCGCGATTGGAGAAGGAAATCGTACGATCGGTAATACGCCTCGATGTTCCGCCATGTAATTTCCATCGATTCGTGTTGCACCCGTAGAACGAACGTTTCACGTGGAAAGACCAAACAAACTTACCGAGAGGGAGGAAATTTTTGTTACCATCGTTCCCGCGCAAATTTCGCCGGAAACAATAAAAATTTTAGTACAGCTGGTCGGGGTTATTGTATGGACAACCGACTCCCTCTTGCACCCTCCTTCTCTTTCTATCGCGGAGGAAACACTGAATTACGAAACCGCGATGGACGGGAAGTGGAGGGGAAAAAAGAGAAATTCCTCCGGTGTAATTTTAGTACAACGGGCATAAATATACATCATCGTAGTGACGTAATCCGCCGTACTAAAAACATTCTATACATCCCGAATGCATCGCGTCGGGTATATGGTTCACGAAATCGCTCGATATACAGGTATACCAGAATACTAGTATACTAACGGCAACCAGCGAGTATACGCGCGCGATGCTTGTTGGCTAAAAAACGTTCGGCTTTGCAGGGCCCGATATTAAAGGCTGCTTTTAGCAGAAGTAATGAATTTTAACGGTATATGAGCCTCCCATACCTACCTGTTCAGCCACTCTCCCGCATACCCGACGTAAGAAATTGCCCCCGCGAAATTATTTCCTTTATAAATCAGCGGCCATACGTTTCGACGTCATCCTAGCCTTATCCCGCATAGTTCTCTCCTCTCTTACCGCCTACTTTTCCTTACCAACGATGTCTCCATCCACGAGGAACGGAGTGCCGAGAGAAATGGTTAAGGTTTATTAACAATACGTTATCGGCTGAAAAATTCCACCGTGAGTTTCCCCGAGAAATTCTCTCTCCCTGGTTGCTGGCAAAGTAAGGAAAACTTCGTACCAGCCTCGTTCGCATTACGCAGTAATCCACGAAGATGACGAGAGAAACGCGAGAACGATTACAACTAGCCGTGTCGTTCGCGAGAAGCTCGATTCCCCGTCTGCTTGCATTCCCTCGTAAATGAAAGGAGTTAAATTTGATCGGTACCCTGGCATCAATTCTCTTTACCTTACGCGGGATACTTTGGACCTTGGAATCCCGGCGTCGAGAATTTATATACGCGTGTCCGCCTGAAGAATGGCCGATAAAAAATAGCGGAGCTTCTATCGGCGCGATAACTTACGACGGGATATCCCCGACGGAATAAAAAGGTCGAATAGAATAAACCGCGATTGTTTGACATCGGTCGGACCCCTACGATGAGATTCGTCGAGGGAAGAGTCGGAGGGTGAATCTTTCGGCGAGCCGGAGAGGACACGGAGAGAGAGAGAGGGCGAGAGAGGGTGGGAGAGAGACAGAGGTGAACGGTAGGGGGCTTGATTTGGTACCGGAATAGCTATGGTGGGGATGTAGTAATTTGTCGGCTTGGGAAGGCGGCTGGCTCCAAGCTGATAACAGGGGGTGGTCCATTCTCCTCTGATTCTACCACCCCGTTTCTCCGCGTCCTCCGGCCGAAACCCTTCCTCTCCTCTCTCGACCCTGTCTGTTCCACTTGCGAGTATGCCAACCCATGGATCCGCGTAAGACGTCCAGTCTCCCCCTGGTGCTCGCCGATGTATACGAGGACAGGGGGAAGACGACAATATCAGAGGCGAGGAACGAGACACCGGGGGATTTTCCATAATCGAGCAACGTACTCCCGTCGTTTATGACTCTCGCAAATTTATACTTGAGATTCTTGCGTACCTCTCTTTCCGCGAGTAACCGTCACGAATGAGGGACGTTTATTTTTCGTGGTTTATGGCCTAACGATGAGTCCAGCTTGGGGACGATTGACGAGGAATAAATTACTTTTCTGGTTTGCGGTTTGAAAATTCACGTTATAATTTTAGATGGCTCGATTTTATGGTGGTCGCTTAAAATCTCTTTCTTTTTAAAGTTCCATAGAGTGAAATAAGCTTTGATATCGTTGAAGTTTTACCGGTTCTATGAAATAAATCGTAAGGTTAATTCAGTGAATTAAACAGGCAGTGCGGTCGTAACTTTATGCCGAAGTGTAAATATCAAGGCGAGTGCTTCGATCGAATTTGAAAGACAAAGCCTGATGTAAAGCCGTGAAGGTAAATCGAACGGAAATACCAGGGTGAAATTCCAGAATTATCGATTCACCCTCGCGACGAATTATTTCGATCGAGAAGAACAGGCCGCGTAACAAGAGTCACCTTAACTCGAGAACAATGTACTCCAGCGAAGTTGAAATTCTTCGACTGGCTGATTGGCCGTGGGAAACAAAGTTACCTTTCTAATCTCGTTTTCCCGAGGCCCCTGCTACTCCGAAATTCATTCGAGCAGGCTGCGCAGCATGGTGTACCCAGACCGCGTATCCCAATCGGTTTAGCATTAGCGCGAGAAACTTCTAATTACCGGGTATGCGGTGGATAACTATTATTTTCCCGAGCTTAAGAATTTTTTCAATTAGATTCGCCTTTTCGTCGCTCTTTCGATCGATGCAAGATAGATATGTGCCATTAATAAACTTTATATAAAATATGAAAACGTGACCTATTCTACTCTCGAAATATGTGCGCCATTCAAAGATTCATGCAACGAAAACACTTTACCAATCAAGGGGATGTCCGAGTGAATTTTTTATTCCAGCTACAATAATAATAGGACTGTTCATTGAAGTTTATAATTTACCTTCAACACCATCCTCGTATTAGAGCTAGCTATACAAACTTTGTATTCTATCTTTCCTGATCTCGTATAACTCGAAATTTGTAAAACACGGAATGTCATCTCGTTACAGGACTTCTACTGTTTACGGCATAAATCTTTTTTTCCTTTTCACATCACAAACGACGTAGAAATTAAATTGCTGCTATATCGTAAACTTGAATGTAAAGCTAACATCATGAAGATAATTTTACAGTTTCACGTTTCACTGATATTTTCTGCTCGACAGTTTTTCGAAACTCCAGTTTCCTCATTTGATCATGCTCCACCACGAGTATTCCTCTTTGTTGCAAGACAAGAGGTTAACGACACAAGGGAATTTTCAATTACAAAAAAGTAGCCGGGGACGAGATACTTCCCGTGTAAAGTTGCCGTTCAATAATGTGTTAATGCTCCAGTCAAAGTTTACTCGGTAACTGCGGAAGCACCGGACAAAGGAAACGTGTACCGTTTAACGGTGGCCAATGTAAAATTTCATAAGGCGCTCGAAGAGGCAGTTTCAAGGAGGTACGGACCGGTTAACACCGTGAAGGTCGCTGCGAGTCTGAGAGTTAGTATCTTTAATATGTCTGACGTATGCAGCAGTTAAATTAAAGCTCTCTGCAGGAGGAAATCCCCTCGCCTTGTTTCAACCCTGTACGTTGGTACGAAGCCCAAGGTAATCTCGCATACCAAAACCCCGGCTGCTTCTACTTTCGCCTTATTTTATTCCTGCAAACTACTTTGCCCGAATTGCAACCGCAACAAATTTTTCTCTAGCAACGACACGTGCCAATGCGAACTTCCTTCTTAATTATAATTAAAACAAACTTCACGCTTTCACGACTCGCCGCCAAGGAATTAAGATCTGTGCAAAATTTTCGACGGTTATTCGCCGTATTTAACCCCTTATCCTTTAACAACGTGTGAGACACGTGACGCGGTAAATGGAATAGGAAACTTTGAAGTCTTCCAAAAACTATCGTATTATGTATACGAGATATGAGAAATCAGAGAGAAAATTTATTTTCGGGAATTAATTCTGAGTTATTGCGGACGCAGTCGAAATAGAAATCTTAGGGCAAGGGGTTAATCGTACGGATTTGTGTTATCGGTAGACAAGGGTAGAGAGGTGAGATTTTATTCTGGTTAAAGGTACTTTTACATTTATACGATTGTTAATTGTAGAATCATGAAACATTCATTGCAGATGGTAAATTCGTCGAATCTATAAATCAAAAGGGGGCGAAATTATTGATATTTATACTCGAATGTCCTAAATAACTTTGAAAAATTGAGGAATTATGCAGAAAATAGAGGCTGTCAATTTAATTCCCTCAGACTCGTCTCCCGGACATCGTTCACCGATATTTTACAATTAATAACTATGGTTACTATTGTTCGAACTGTTTGTATAATGATTTTTTGTCTAAAATCATGTGAAGCTATCTTATCGAAAATAATGTGCGTCATTTAGAAAAGTACAGAATTAGATGAACTTTTTTTGCGGCATGAATTGGATCTGGGTTCTGTCTGGCTGCGAGTTAAGTCTACGCTTCCGCCCTCTTTATTATTAGCTCCGTGGCAGCGAGTAATTTTAATACGTCGATACTTCCTGAAGGAATGGTATATTGAAGACCTCGATACCCAATGCTGCTTAGACATTCTCTGCTCAAATACCCTTGGGATTGGACCGTGTTTAAATTGGACACGAACGTCTACCAGCACGACGGTACGCACGTACTTATCCACGCGTCGATTTGCAAATGCATGCATCGACGGATTTAAGCTGTATTCTCACAGAATTCCGACCCGTTGCACTTTCACGTAAGGTATATCTATCAATTAATACACTGAATCACTTCAACTACGGTCGATATTTGAACTCTTTCTGCTTTTACATTCACAGTATAACTACTCTGCGCGATGACCTCTTTTTCTCAATTAAAGACGCATCGAATAATTCAATGTTTACGTCTGCCGCACAGACCAGTCGATAAACTAATGCCCATATCAGTATTTACCTCCATAAAATTCAACGAAACGCCAAAGAAAAAGTTCGAAATTACTTTTTAATTAATTCCCATGAAACTTCCTATTAAACTTGATGTTTACACCTACCCAAGTGATCATCCCGTGAATTAATATCTATATCAATATTCACCTCCATAAAATTCAACGACACGTTAAAGAAACAGGTTTGAAATTACTTATCAATTACATCCTATGAAACTTTCCTAAGGAATAATATACTACTTTCTATCTTCACCATTATAGTGTAGCAGTACACCGCACGTCCCGATATTCGAATACATCAATACATCAACCCTCAACAACGGGCAGTTCTCGCATGACGTGTCACAGTGACAGTGATCAAAACGTTTGATTCTCGCATGACGTATTACCACTCCGATGTCTGAGGAGGTGCTAATAATACATACTCTCGTGTCCGTAAAGTCATACGACGGTACTCGGATTAACCCGACACCGTTACACGAGACCGATCGTTCACCGAAACCGTTTCCAACAGATATACCACGTCGCAAAGGAGAGACCCGATACACGCACCGAACGTTCATACCTTTGGATCGAAAGTTTCGTGCACGATTTCTACCAATGATCGTGTCAGTCACGCTTCGACCGAATACGATTAAAGTGCACGGGAACGTTCCGAATGAACTTATCATGCGTAATCGAACAAGATTGCTCATACCGAATGCAACGGGTCCCCGTGTGGTCGATAAATTCTATGTACAGTAATGGCCCGCTTTGCGGTCAGCCCCGTATTCGGTGTGAACGGAGCATTAGAGTGCCGAATGTGTCGGTACCTCTACGGATGACACACGGATACACCGGTACAACGTATTCTCCTGACTGTCAACTACCTCTCCTGCGGGTACAGAGAGCTTTTTAGCGAACTGTCAAACTCCGCCGAACCACGAATTACTCATTCCAGCACGTATCCCAATGTACTCCCGCAAAGCGCAACGCGGATCAAAGACTCGGGGATACCACGGACGAGAATTCGGAAATATCGATCTTGGTTACCGACGCGCACGAGAATCGCCGAACTGTGCGGATGAATGGCAAAGATTGATTGACCGATAGACGAATACGCGTTAAAACATCGATTCCACGGGCCGTGTATGCGGGATTGGATGCGCCTCCTAATGAACACCGAGATTAAGAGAGAAGGACACGGAAAAGAGGATACACGGGGAGAGAACGCGACGACCGATGTTGCGGGTGTTAATCCTTTTGGTACGGCTACGTCCGAACGGTGATTATACGGTGGCGATGTATGGGGCACGGAGAATGGTGCGAGGATGGATTAAATACAGATGGTTTGTTTTATAAAATTACCGTGGTGTCATTTAATAGGATCTAATTGCTGCTTCGTTTTCTTTCGGATTTCGAAAGAGAGGGTTGAGTCTTATATTGGACGGAGATGTCAACACATTGCGTCCCGTGTGCACATATTTGTGCATTTGGTTTAACTTCACTCGATTGTTTTTGATTTTACCCGGTATCCAGATGCAGTTTTCTTAGAAACAGCAGCGGAACGTAATTTGTTGACACATTGCACGCCGGTTTCTCGATAATGCGGAATTTGAAATATATGATTGTAGATTTGCCCGATCAATATCTGTCATGTTATTCTGTCTTGAGGGAAACGGAAAAGTGGACAAAAAGGCAGGATTATTTCGTTTTATTTGTGCATTACTTAATGCAATTAAATTTGATATTGACTTAAAAAATGTAAGACCGGAATTCAGGCTTTTAGCGGCTGATATTTAGCCGGCGTGCAATATATTAATTAGATTGATTATACAGATACTAATTAGTCTTATACTGTAAGAATTGCTAACGTTGACAAATTGGGGAAAGTGATTTGCCGAGCTGTTCTAAGTTATCAGGAGAACTACAAATTGGTTCTAATATGGTGCAGGTACGAGTTAAATATAGATTATTCGTACAATGAAGTTATTCATCTACTTAATTGTCTCTAATTATTAATTTATATAATTGTTGATACGAGATACTTGCACTTCAACGTAGATATTTATGATCTGTGTTAAAAAACTTGATGAGAATTAAAAAACTAAGCAAAGTCGCCCACTGAGTTCTTATATGCTACCAGCACCTGCTGAAAGCTGTATCTAATACTCCATAAATACCACTTAAATACAGATAGTTTGGTATACCAAACGGTTCTGCTATTTAATCAGCTCTAATTGCTGATATATCTGTATGTAGAGCAATGTGGAATGTTGAGAATCTTGAAACCTGAGCTGCGTCCCATATTCGACGTAGATATTAATAATCGGCTGAATAAGACTTGGTAAGAGTCGAGAAGCTAAGTCGCAAGGTCGTCTACCGCGTTATTATGAATTATCAGTACCTCGCGCGAACGTAAACAGAGGCGTAGCTGGTGCAGAACGGTAGGATACGAACGCACAGCTTGTACGTTTGTTGATTATCTATTCGCGGAATATTAGAAGTGTCCCAATGACTTTGCCAGTTGTGCTTGAAAACTTTCCAAAATTATGATAATTTCTATTCTAAGATTATTAAACCTAACACATTCATTTATTTTGTTATAATACAAGCATATTGCAGAAGTAAGCCAGCGATGTCCAGATGATAAGAAGGATGCATTATACAGACAATCTTAGATGATATTAAAACATGTCTGTATGTAAGAAATTGATGTATATATAAATTTTATATCAGTAATAATTTATATTGATACAACATTAATTCTATTAAACTTAATAAAATTATTAAAATGAATAGAATTAATGAAGTTGTTGAAATTAATAGAATTAATATTGAATTAGAGGATAGAGATTCAATTAATTTCAGTAGTAACTGTCCTGCAATTATACTTCCTGTTAATCGAATAACTTGTTAAAAAATAGAAATTTTATTGGCCGAAGAAATAACATATACTATTACTATATAATAATAGTTACTGATCTAATATGTTTCTATTATTATTACAAAATAATAGTAGCTATTAGGATATAGTGTATATATGTATTATTTGCTCGACCAATAACATTATTATTTTTTAACAAGCCAAATATCATTATTTTTACTAGATATGTATACAGGCAAAAGAGGTTCATATATAAAGAATATTTACCCTAATTCTGTGTAGACACAATAACAACAGCATATAAACATTCAATAGAGTTATAATTAATAGCATCTGTTATTATTTAAATCGCACTGCGTCTTTTCTACGAGAAGGCATCGCGATTCGACCGGCCGTAAATGGCGTCAGCTGAGACGCCGGAAGCAACCCGGTAGCTACACCGGTGCTCTACTTCTACGCGATCCGCTGCTGCAGCGACTGGACGAATAAATTTAGATATAAACGCCCGTAAAATTCGTGTCCCTCTACGTACGATCATAGTCCGAACTCGTTGTCGCCGAAATATACATTTACCGCGATACACTCATTGACCCACAATGGGCACGAATCCAAATTTCCAGATACATTACGAACTTTCAAACATAAACGACTATTACTACGACGCGACCTGTGGTTCACCTCAAATACGTCGTCATTCTTTCGTATTTACAGATGTTCAAATAAGCATTCCAACTTTCGAATTTTGCTCGAGTAATACACTTCTCGACAAGTTTCAACTTATTTTGACATTTTTTGCAATGATTAGAAACAAATATACGTGTAAGAAAGCTACTCATGGTGAATATTGGAGATTTACACCGGCAAATCGATCGCATGCCTTTTCGTCGTCCCGTTCGGAGGAAAATTTGGTTATTTTCCTACTCACCGAGTTGTAGGAAGTTGGGCTGCATAATGAGCGTGTAGGGACAGAGTTCATCCAGCATCAGGAACAGGAAGAATCAGCAATTCCCTGCACTTTCACGGCACTTTATTCCTGTTCACATATCGCGCGCCACAAATGAAACCGGCTTTAATGGCGTCCACAAGGAAACTGACGCCAGAGCGACGCTCAACGGTGGATGACGGAGGCATAGTGAGAAGTTACTAGATCTTCGACGTGATTGGCTGACTGCGCGTTAGTTAGAAAAGTTTCCTGTAGATGGTGCTAGCGCGAAATTTAAAGCTGCGTAATGTAGCGCTCTTTAAGGGAAGAATCTGCGAGCAAGAAAGGGATTGAACAATTCACAAATGTTCAAGATGATATCTGCATTGTTTTCGAGTGATAACATTACAATTGAGGATAAGTTTCTTCTGTAGATGTATAAAATATTGTTAAATGAAATATCTTATCGTGTTTTAAAAGCACAAAATTCAAAAAAAGAAGGAATGTTATAGAAACATTCATAGTTGCAAAATTACGTAGTGTTGGAAAGAATTAAATTTGAGCCTGATTCTAGTTAATAAAAGGTTTCGAAAACCCCAAAAATCCTGGGACAAAGAACAAATTATTTTTCCAATTTACGGCTTTCCCGTTTTCAGTACTTAACGGAGGGTAATGTTTGTTTAACGATAAATCTACCATTGCAACAACCGATCACGATAAACGTTACGGGTCAAACAGAATTGGGGTGTGTTTGGAGACATCGCCATCTCCTACGGGGTGCAACAACCCCGAAGTTAAAATTGATTTCACCCTGTACGCAAGTCCCGATCTCATGGAACAGAAGTTGTTTGATCGATAGTCGAATTTCTCTTAAATTCGGTAGATGACACGATGACGTACGTGAAGTCTGTTTGAGTGGAAAAAAATCCCGCGCGCACTATTTTCGAAGAAAATAAATCTATTGTCTTAATGTGAAACGAAATTCTAACGAAATGAGTGAACAATTTACCGAGAAACGGAAAAACCACGTTTATTCCGGCAGAAGAATGGGTGTTATCGGTGGTACAAAGTACGTGAATCATACGTATCTTGGTTGGAACTTTTGCAGAATTTTTTCTTTTATAAGAATAACTACCTCGATATATAAATGTTCAGTAATAAATAAAATTTCAAGCTTCAGTTTGTAGTTTTAAGCATGGAATTTTTATTATTACATAAAACTTTGGGATTCTGACAGATGGGAACGGCCGATCCCAAAATCCAAAGCGTATTGGGAAAAGTTCTGCGACGATGCAGCAAAGAAGTTAGTTAGAGTAAGAGACCCATCCGCAAAATTGTCCTACCGTACCTTAGCCATGAATTATTCAACGATTTCTAATTCTAGAGCACAAAACGATGACAAGTCGTGCGATTTTTCTCCTGATACTAGTATAAATATTTTTAAGTCTCCGGAAAACTCTGTGCATAAGGTGCCGCAATTAAGTACTAAATTTCTCTCGAGCAAAGATCCCTATGCTGATAGAAAACCACTTCGGGAGACGACATTAAAAACGGGGTATTCCTCGAAGCAAAAATATAATAATTCTCCCAGTGATAACGAGACAACGAAATTCGTAAGAATTCCTAAATTAAGTATTGCCAGCTCTCGACCTAGTTTTAGTAAAATTTCGTTAAATCGCACCAATGTTATTTCGGTTTCTTTGGATGCTGAAGCGAAACTCTCAAGAAAAGGACAAAGTTCGCGTGTAAGATCGATTCTACCGGCGTTGCCTGAATTTTCTGCAACTTTTATGACTAAATCGGTATCGAATGAACCGACAGAGAAGGATTCTACGATTTGACATTTCTCAAAACCGCCTGATATTAGGCATTCTGACAAAGTTGTTTTAGATAATATGAAAATTTCGAAAACATGGCAAAAAGATACATTGCCAAACGTAAATTCACACCATAATCATCAGTTGGACGATGCATTGGGACAATTTGATTTTGAGAAGTCACTTCGCGAAGGGGAAGGAACTGAATCCAACGAGGAAACCGAAGATTCCTTCGAAACTCGACAATTCTTGAAATATTCTACTCATCGTGCGTACAAAGCACTGAAGCTTTTAACAGTTAATAAAAAATTGGACTTTGATCCTAAATTAAATGAAGCATCACTGAAAGAATCACTCTTGGAATCGTTCAATGCATCTTACGAGAATAGCGACGAAGAATCCGTGTCACCGGAAACCGCAGTTATTGAAAAAGTTAAAGCGGATGATGGAAATTCTTTGTATCTCCATGACGCGCAAAAGAAACTGAAAAGTGCATGCCTCAAGAATTTCCAATTCAAAAGCAGAGAAAGTCGATATTCAACTTTCAAATCGGCACCGTCAACGTCTAGGACGATTTCTACGGGATCGCGTTCAACTTCCGGTTCCAGCTCTGAATTCGTGCACCCTGAAGTCCCAAAAATCCCTTCGGCTACAATTTTATCAGCGATTCCAAAATTGTCAGGTTTCCCCAGAAAAACTCGAGACAGATGTTTATCGTGTATGAACAAACCATTTGAATCGCCGGAAGAGAGAAAAATCTCTTTACCGAGGACCAGCCTACAAAAATTCATATTCTCCGATGAATTGAAAAAAGAAAGTGAAAAAAGAAGGGTGGAAAGGCCATCTGAAGATGTATCAAATGACAGTGAGAGCAGTTCGGTAACAATGCCGGACTTTGAAAACGAAGTAAAAAAAATTGCAAACAACGAAGTCCCAGCAAAAGATGTAAGATTTCCGGAAGACCTTAAAACTTCGCAAAGCCCATCCTCCGAGCTAATTCCTCCTTCTTCTCGAGTAGAATGCGAAGAGGCGGTGAAGAAACAAGACACGGAATTAGAAGATCTACGTGAAGCTAAGAACGAAACGAAAACCAGATTGGAAGTCAGTGCTGATTTAAATTCATTGTCAAACGTAGAAGCTGCCAAAGTTGGTTCTACAGTTGTCCTGGAATTTTCGGAGTCATCGAAAATTCTTTCCATAGACCAAAGTTCCGAAGAGGACAGTTCTCTGGTTGCTTCGATAAACGATGATCAGCCCAATAAATATTTCGTTCCTTGTCACGTTCCAACGGTATTTCGGCCAAGTTTAGAACCACTGAGAGCTTTGAGACAGAAAAAGCCGAAGACCTTGCAAGATCTGATTGATATGAACGAAGCTGTGCCACTGGGAAAAAGTGACTCCGTTGATGATTATTACGATGATGTTCGTACTTCAAAACATCCTGGGAAGACGACCAAATCGGCAGATAAATCAGCGGTATCGAAGACACTTCAGAAGGATATTTTAATTAAAGACAAAGAAGACACAACGGATAAGCACGCTCTTCCTGGTAATAGGGTTTTGTCGAAAACTAAGTCCGTCTCTGAGAAATTGTTCCTTGGAAAGTCTGAAGTTTCAAGCAAGGAAGATCGTGTTCTAAGAAAAGGATCTAGCTTGATAAACCTCGCACATGCTTCGAAGGATGTTGAAACTAGCAAATCAGTAATTTCTGAAATTGGATTCAATGAGGAATTAGAAAAATTGGACATCGTTCGTGATGAGGATTCCGAGGAAAAAAAGTCTTCTGATGGTACAAAAAAATTACCACTTACGTCTACGAACGACATACTGGAAATTCTGGAGGAATTCGAAGAGGATGCTTCTACGACTATAATGTTAGAGTCCTTATGCAAAGAGTTTTCTACGCGTGTTTCGAAAGACTTAGAAAGCTCCGATTTAAATGAAAAAAAGAGCAGGAAAATAGTTAGAAAATTAATGGAATTATTAGTAGACTCGAAACGTTATTTACATCCAGAAAAATTCCCATCTGACTTGGTTTTCTCTGCGAAACAGCCGTTTCTTTGTAATCCCCGTCAACTGAGACGAATCCTACCCCTTGAATCCTATAACCTCGTAGCACCTTTGCTGGGGTTGCCGAAATGGTATCCGAGGATGAAAGGGTCGGTGAAAGACGTAGATCTGAAAAGTCAGCGCATCAGCAGGAAGTGTTCCTGTGACGAAATTTCGAGCGACAGAGTTGTAAGTCTTATTTTCCTCCGAGAAATATCTACATATATTTATACAGAGATACGGTAGCCCTATAACGATTCTTAATTTTTTCAAATTTCCATTTATCTCGTAACATCTAATATTTACCGAGGTGCATCCACCGACGTCAAAAGGCAGCAAATCGTTGGACGATATAGATAAAAGAAATCGACCGAAATACAATCCTTATGGGTTATTTCTAATGAAACCAAGACGTAAGGTAATATACGAAGTTGTGGAAATAGAAAAATAATTCAAATGTCAAATGGAAATTTTTGATTATCCACGGATCAGGTTGTAACCTGGCGTCCCTTAACAGAAGCAGACATGGAGGGCTACGATCCAGATGCTACTCTTAAAATGCGAACCGATAACATCATGAGAAAGATATGTCAGGATTTCTGTCAATGGATCGAAAGTCTAGGTGGGACAGATAAAGTGATCGACGAGGAGGTTCTCCGAGATATGTTCGAGATCGACTTCAAAGCCGAAGCATGCCGTGCGATGCAGGTAAAGAAACGTTGCTTTTAATCTCGATTCCTGTAAATATCATCGGTGCTCGCATAAGTTTACTCGCCTGTCCGCGTAACACGGATAGACGTTCTATTTTTTAACAGATATCGATCCGAGAAATGCCGATGGTGCCTACGGAGGTGGCTTTAACAAGAAACTCCCCTGGCGCGAGTAAGCTAGCTATGACGAGGAAGCATCTTCTAAAAGATGCCAGGGCCGAACGGAAACACGCGAAAATTACGGCGTTTGGAAGCAGTATACCTCCCGAACTGCGATTCGTACCGCCTAATAATAAAGTTCACAAGAGATGGCTCGAATGCGAGAACGTTCCACGTGATCTCGAAACGATGGACGTAGTGTGGAAAGACATAACTCATCTGGACAGCGTGAAGGGTTTCGTCAAGTGGCTTCAGGAACATCCGGAAGTAATTTTAAAAACGTATTATATGCAAGAGGATATTTTTGTCTGTAGTTTTTCGGTAATAACGAGCTTCGAAATATCGTATTTAACACATTAAGGACCGCGAAGAGATCTGTAAGACTTGGGACCGCGCGTTTTTGAGAAAACATGCACGTTACTAAAATCATCATAACTTATTTTATTTATGAAGCAATTTCTGTGGAACATTCAGAATTTGTAGGATAGGATGTAGTTTAGGTATTATTGGAAAATTATTTCAATAATTGTCGCTGGAATCGTTTCGCAATAGTCCAAACAGTCATCCGCATCTTCGTTCTCCCTAAGAACATCTCATAAAATATTAATTTCCAGATATCTTTTCACCCCCTTTTCGTCCTCCACCTTTACCATTACATTTCAAGCAATCATATATAATTGGAAAATTGTATTAATATTCATTGTATTACAATTGTATTATAATGAGTCGTCGAATGGACCGTCTAATTAAAAGCCCTCGAGTACTAACGAAGGCAAATTCGAAAAGCCGTAAAATACAATTTTCCAATTAAAATGCATCCTATTCCACAAGTTCTGAAAGTGTCACAAAAATTTCTTCATAAATAAAAGAATTTATGATGATTTTAGCAACGTCCAAGTTTTCTCGAAAGTGTGCGGTCCCAAGCGTATATCAGATTTCTTCGCGGTCCTTAATGTGTTGATGTGTTAAGAATTTGTAACTTCTAAACGTAACCACGCCCTATATAATATCCTTTATCCTGTACTAACGAGAGAGTATAATTGAAGCCATCGCTTGGGAGCATTACAACGTTACGCGGGGATGTATTGAAATCCTCTTACCTGATGTTACAGGTACCACAACCGGAAGCTTTGAAGACAATCGTATCAATGGATGTCGATGCTTTAAAACCGACAGAAGAAGATGAAACTTTCGCGCATCTCGAATTGGACATCACGCAAATAGAAAATTTGAAAGTTGGATAAAATGATCGTGGATGTCTCAAGTGTTACTTGACCTCTGTGACGATGTTAATATGTCCTGTTTGTAAATATTGCAAGATTCTCGCAGTGTGTACATAATTACCGCATTCTTTTTTTTTCATCGTTTCAATATACCATTAAAGACTCAAAGGAGTCGGATTATTTGAAACTAATTATCGATAAGATGGGATAAATACGGGCAGCGAAAAATGCACGACAAAAATGGAAATCCATCGGTATTTTGGAAATAACCTTGACTTGGCTTTCCAAGAGCCAAATGCATGCGTGTAACCGATACGAGTGGTCGATGACACAATGTCAAAAGCCTGTTTTGTGCACGAAGCGAAGGGTTAACCCCCAAAGCCCTGTATGAACCCACGGGTTGCGAGAAATTTCTCGCAGACTATTCGGTATCATTGTTCGCATGAGCATCGAGGAACTATATATTTGCGATTGCATTTGGAACGACGTATTTGCGGCGTTATTATAATATGTAGAACGTCGCTTCCACTCGTTACATCTCCACGAACGTTAGTGATTTAAATATGAAAGTCTGACCGCCATTCCATAACAGAGACACGAATCGGCAGAAGTTAAGCGTTATTAATAAACCAACGTCCATTTTACATTTAACGAAATCGCGGTCGGAGCGTAAAACGCGTCCGTTCTCGATCGTTGCGAAAAAGGAAAAAATAATAAATTGCAGGCAACACGATCCGACGTCAATTCACGCTCTTCTTTCGGTCGCGAAACGAATCGTCCTCGTTGTCGTTGGTGTCAATAATTCCGCAAACGATATAACGCAAACGAGACGAGGAGGAGTATTGGAAATGTATCGCTAAGGCTTGGGTGTCTTGCCGGTGTCTGGTCACGACAGGAACGCGCGAGGAAATCTCAATCCATTTCAACGACTTAAAGGCAGGAAAAGAAGCCAAGAAATTGCGAATCGTCGATCGTTTCCGATTCATCCCTTCGGTTCTGCCATCCGGCGACGTTAAACGATACAGAAACTGAAATTATCCCGTTGGCAATAAACGCGAAATCATTATTGAGGGTCGGATTCGTGGATAACGAGACGAGAAATATCAACGATTTTGTCTCTTTTAGAAATTCATCGCGGCAACGAAAACATCGTGAAGATAAAGGAAAAAGAATTGAAAAAACAATGCAACCAGAGCACGGTTATTCGTTTAGAACTTTTCAAAATTTCATCTCATCCGCTGTCGCATCCTGCAAAGTCTCCGCGCGACAAAGGTCCATTCTATCATGCTAATTGAAGTTTCAGTGCGCAGCAAAGAGGGATTTTTAAAAAGTCACTACAATGTCGCTCCTATTCGTTAGCTGACATCGGTCTTTATAGTTCCATTCCAAGGGATTTCCCATGAGGTACTATCCCTTCGTAGAAAAGAAAAGGAGGAGGGAAAAAAGGAAGAGAAGAGAGGATACCTTAGAAAGGAGATAGAAAAGGCTACCGAAAAAGTCGACGGAGGAGAAAGAAGAGGAAGCCGAGGGACAGGAGAAAGGGGTAGAGAATCATCATTGCCCATTGGCCATCCGTTTCGCTCCACTTGAAACGAAGACTTGCGTTCGACCGAGAAATTTAACAAGGCGCACGCTCCCTACTGACAATAGCCAACTTTCTGGCCCCCGGTATAGCCAGATTTTAATTACTTCAATTTAAACCAGTTTATCTCGACGGACTCCGGGAGAAGGCTGACCCGATGATTGAACCCTGACAATTCATTGGTGAGTATCGATTGACCGGGGGATGAAGCGGTGAACCAAGTAACAAATAGTAATAATAATAATAACGATCCATATAGGAACGATATACGACGTGAATGTACGAAATCAGTGAACGTATAATACCAATCAACATCACATTACGCGTCAGCAATTATGGCCTATAATCCGGTTAAGTTACTGTCAGATCGCATCGCCATTTCTCCTCTTCCTACCCTATCTCTATGTTTTATTCATACGATCGAGTTTGCATTTAAAAACTCCACCTTTTCTCTCTGCTCTTTCTCCTCGAGTCGGGTTACTTTACAAAGGACTTTCATTTTTTTTTTAGGACAGATACCCCCTCCTCGAGTAGGAACCCACATACTCGGTACTTACGCAACCTACAGAAACGAATGGAAATTCTCGTTCGAGTGTCACACGATAAAATTCTATCCCAGTGTAAAATCACGTAAAAGGTTAGATCTCGTATCGGTCGAAACGTAGGATGGCCAAGTTTGAATTATTGCTACCGTTCGTCCGTGATTACACCGACGAAGAGAACGAACGACGCGTTCCATGATTATGAGAGGAGCGGAGCGGCGAATAATCAATTCGGACGGCCGGTTTTTTTTTTGTTCCGCAACATAGGTCCCGGAGAAACGTGGTTCTAGCGCGATTCGCTTCGGTACGTTCATTGGATCCACACAAGAACTCAAAACGTGTGAGCGCATAGCTATTCACAAACGAAATGGGAAGCGCTTCCTGCCGGCCATTCGCGTCAGTTCGATCTATTGTCATGAAGTTTGTGACCGTGTGCACGAGTGACGCGTGTGTGCCACTGTTATGGCTCTATCGACACGTCTTTTTCTTCCCCGTCGCTCTTCGTGTCTCTCTGTCGTCGCATTCGCTTTTCCTGATGCGAGTTTATAAATATAAAGGGGCACTAACGAGAAAACGATTAAAACAGAGAGAAAAAGGAAGAACTCGAGAGAGACACAGAGAGGAAGATATAAGAAAATCATATTTATTTTATACTCAATATTTGTCTAATTAAATCGATCACTACGACTTTCTAATCTACTCCCGATAATTCATTGCTTTGCTCGTGAAACTTCAAAATTCTCTCCTCAAGCTTCGCCGTCCTATTTGCATCCCCCTTGTTCTTGTCTGCAACACGCGTGCCCCGACAAGCTAACGAATTTCCAATGAAAAAACATCGTAGCGTTCCTTCAGATACGCTCGGAGGAAACGCAAGTAAATACTTTTTTCTCCACACTTCCTGATTGAATCCCTAAAGCTCGGGATGGGCGCTTCGTATAATAAATGCCGTTACGTACTGGAAACTGGATAATATCCGCGCGATGGGAGAACAAGATGCAAAGGAGGAAGAAGCCAAAGGAGCCAGCCGGATTAAACGAACACGCCCGAGGAGGGTACGCCTCGGTAAAACGAAGAAGAACCTACCGTCTATTACGGTGTTAATTGAGATCGAGATATCGAATTACTTTACGACAAATTAGTATTTTAAATATCGTTAATACCGGCTTCGACTATCGGCGAACGGTAAATAAGTTACGGTTGAATTTCTATAAGCTCTTACATCGACGACATTACACAATGTTGAACACCGGCGCGTAATAGACTTGGACGAACATCCGGTCTCACCCGGAAGGCCGCTCCCGTCACGGTTGCTCCTCGTTACACCACGGTAATGCCCGATTCTTCTGTTTCGACTGTGCGTCACGTATTATGGCAAAAGAATAGTATATCACCGACGAGCAGCGGGCAACATCGCATCGGTCAGTCTCTCGTTGTCCTTTGACCCGTGGATACGTTCGCGGTAACTTATACAAATACGATGACCGGTGCGTGGAATTGCAGTTTCCGGCGACCTGTGATCGTTTTGTTAAATGTTATTCTAAAGTAGGAACGTTAATACGAACCGCGAGGACGTCCTTCTGTGCGAAATGACCGAAGGAGCCAGTTAGTTAAATGACAATCCGTACGCTTCGTCTCGGTCGACAAAGAGAAGAGTACGTTAAAAGAAACGGAATAATCGGCAAAACGAGAGGTACATCTCGTACGATTTAGCGTTCGACAAAGCGAAAGAAGAGAAAGCGTGAGGTTTTTCCAGCGGGACGATTACGAACACACCGCGTCCGGCACGTGACTCCTTATTTCCCTTCCTTCGGACCTAAGCAAAGCAATTAGACGGAAGTGCGAAAGAAGAGGTTCGAGTGTGACGCAAGCAGGCACGTCGAGTGTGCTCGTTCGGCACTTCCAGCTGGATTAACCAAACCCTCGTCAGCCACGGACGAATGTACTTGGTCTCCTATTTTTTTTAGCCCTTTTGCATCGACCCTCGTACATGTCGCTCTAAACTGACCGTAAATGGGACACGACTCATCGACACGTAGGCCGATTGGTAAGCGAAACTTCCTACGATAAATTAACTCCCTCTGGATACTGATATTGTTTGTCCAAATTTTCGGTAACGATGCAATAATGTTGAGCCTCCGCTATTACTATTTTTTCTTGTTAATATACTACAATGATACAAGAGGAAAGTCGTTTCGACATTTTCTATACAAATTCGAAAATCCAATCTTACGTGTCTCTTCTCTGTTCGCAATTAAGTCTAATTCGCGAAACAATTAAGATAAAACTTGGAAAAAGTTTCGTTCTACGAGTCAATTGGGAATTCGGTGACGTGAATACGCATTGTTTGAAAAGTCATACGAACACCACGATGGAAGGGTAAACATTTTCACTGTCCATTCGCAGAAGCGCCGGATAGAACGGTACACGTTCAATTTCGTGTTCGTACGATACTCGATGGGCGGGGAGGTCCGTTCGTTCCTCGTATTGGTACCACATGGGTATGGGGGGGATCGATAAGGAACACCGGTTATACGGGGGTGGTATAGGTTGGCATCATTGCTGAGAAGGCCGCAAAGTATATTTACATACGGAGCCTCGGTCAAAGCCTTTACTTTGCGTTCGTATCAGCACCACGTTCCAGTCACGCTACGACGTTCAAGGATGACCCTTCCATCGTGCTCTTATTCGACCGAACTTGAGTTGCCGTATCTATATCGCTAATATTCTGCGACAGATTTCAAGAAGATGATAAAGAAAAGATTGATTTTTCTATTTAAAATAATAGCTGGAATTTTTATAAGAGGAGAATCTTGTTGAACCGAGAGAGAACTGTAGGTCGTAAATAAAAGGATCGTAGGAGTTAAAGCTGAAGGTAGAAAACAATAAGAAAGAACATCTTGCTCTTTCGAAGGACAAGGATTCCACTGGTTAACGATCAGTTACGTAAACAATACGACGATGTGACGTACCGATTGAAACGACGTACACGTTTTCTTTGATTGCGAGGACGTACGAAAGGTGCAGATTTCTACTATCTTACATAATGCGCCGCAAAAAAATCGCTGAGATCAATATATAGAGAGATTACGTTCATTCTGACGAAAGGTATTCGTTCAATCTACCGAGGACGGGCTTTCCGCTGCACAAAGATTAAATAATCCCCTCTCTGGTTTCTGGTAATCTACAATTTTCATCCAACCCCCTCGAAAAAGGGACGCAAGACTTTCAAAGAAATCTCCGATAAAATATAAAAATAAAAATACTGTCACTTGCACAATACCGAAATGAATTTTCGCGGACGAAGCCAAGAACGGTGGACCAGGAAGCGACATTCTCTTTTCTGCCCTTTTTTTCGTCACTCTTTTTTTTTGGAGGCACGAACCGACCGGGTCGAATCACGACAGGAATCCCATGATAGAGAGGGTTTCCGACAGCCGAGGAGGGGATAATTGCGCGTCGGGATTGACTTATAGCTTCTAAATCAGTGGGCCGACATACTCGAACCCCTTGTTTCATCCCCGCGCGATAACCCTCCCCAAGTTTTCGCCGGATAAAGCGCCTCTCTCGCGATGGTATCGTTGTCTTATTGAAACGACGGTTCAAAAAAAAAGAAGAATGAAAACAAAAGAGAGCGGGAAAATGCAAGAAAACCAGGAAAAGAAAGAATAGCTGCAACGATCCGTTAACGTCGAAATTAACGATGCAGCGGGCCCGACTAACCGTACAAACGGTGCGAATGGATCGTTCATCCGAAAGTTGCTTAACGACACCTTATGCACGAGTGTACGTAAGCTAGATTGAAATCAAAGTAAGAGAAATTTCAACTTTCGCGTAATTACAAGTGTTTCCCCGGGAGAAGGCACCGGGCTCGACTAATCCGAGCCGTTGGCAGGCACTTAGCGAAGTTTCGATTGTACTCGAAAGCGTGCGTGTTTGCAGCGCGAATCTCTCCACCGTAGCTCCACGGCCCTATCTTTCTCTCTCTTTCTGCGTCGGTGTCTCTGCCTTTCTCTCTCTTTATCGCACTTTATCTCTCTCTATGGCACGGTGCCTCTGGATGGAAGGAAATAAGGAATAGCCGGAGAAGCAGGTAGCAGGATCAGGTGCGGCCCGGCCTCTCCCGTTCGGTACTCGAGCGAGCGAACTTTATTAAGCGATATTTCTCTAATTATCTCTCTCGCCCCGTGGCAAGGAGAACTCTTGCGCACGTAGTCGTAGTCATATTCATGGTGCGCGCTAGGCGCCTCTGCAGCATAAACATTAAAAAGAGCCGGTCCGCCGAAGTTGCCACCCCCGTTCAGCCGGCTTAGTTTCCTAGGTGAACGGGAAAACTTTTGTGAAACATTCCGAGGGAAAACTTGAAAAATTAAACGATAGCATCGTCAGATACGTATCTGTCCGGTCAAGCGAATGAAAGGGGAGCATTCTCGTTAGTCGGAAGATACAATAATTGTGTCTTATGGAATTCTTTCTCTTAAGTTTCAGGATCGAGGGAACGACGCGAAGTTAGGTGATACGGATGGATGTGTTTCGCGTGTGTGGTAGAGAAGATACGGTGGGGAATTTTTTTATCGTGGTTTATTTTTGTACTCTGAGTTTCTTTAAAGACGCAACTGGGACAACGCGAGTTGGTAAAGAGGGCAGAGAATACACGATTAGAAGTCTAACTGCTTGTCTGGGCGAGAGTGCGAGATAATTTTTACAAAGCTCGTTGATGACGAGTCGTATGATGCATAGAATGAGAGAGCAAATTGTACGTATCTCAGATACTGCCGGAAGATGCTTGCTCGCCGTAGCTACCTCGAGGTTGAAATGAGGTTTGTTATCGCGCTCGATGTTTATTATTCGACTTGGAAAACACAGACGATAGTTGGCTGGTTTAACCCGCTGAAAAACTTCCCTACAAATCTCCGCGAGACGTTGGCGCGATTATAATTAAATTCACGCGGCAGAGATACAATCGTTGTTTACTTCTCGAATCTTTCGAATCGAAAGGATTTCGCTGTTGTTAAAAATTGTTCAGAGAAAAGTAGAATGTAAGCTATCGCTGCAAAAAGTTGGGAATAATTTTTGAACGGTTAAATTAAACTCGCAGACAAATCGACCCGATCTTTGCTCACGGAAGCCACAGGCTCGGCCCATTCGAAGTGACTGCGTCTCGAAATAGAGCGGAATAAAATTCACGGCTCTCTCGAACGGCAAGGTAATTACGTGTAATTTATATTACTTGCCATTGACATGCAAATTTGCGAACCATGCATGTCTGTCCTAGCCTCGGCGGTACGGTTTCTCCGCCTCCCGAACCTCGGGAACATCGTCCGTCCTACCTATTTCCATCGGTCCCTCTTCGTTTCTCGCGTCTTTTCTCTCCTCGCCTAGCGAGTCGTCGTATTCAACGCCGGAAAGTCGCGCGATTGTCTGAAATTATTCTTGAAAAGAAGCAGAATTTCAAGCGGCCACGGACGCGGCCGGCTGCGACGATAGACACCCCTAAAAGGGGGCGAAAGGCGTTACGGGGAGGAATGAAAACCAAATTGAAGAACGACTCGGTACTTTCTAGCTCTCGCAACAGACGACAAATTTATCTTACTTTTATTCGCACCTTTCCCTTGCCGTTCTCTCTTTGTCATCCCCCTCTTCTATCGTCGCCGAAAGAAAAAAAGAGAGCGAAAGAACCGCAGGATAACACGTGACGGTATTAACCGAAATCCGTGCTATTAATCAGAGTATAAACCGAAACCTTACGTAGGATCGTTTACCGTGGACCGTTTAAACACAGCGATTTCAACATCGACGATTCTCGCTCGATGCGACGGTACAAATCGTAGGATTCCTCGCCAAAAAGTGCGATCCATAAAATGCATATCCGTTTTGCGTAGAAGCATTCGAAGAGACAGATACGAGAAGAGTGAAAGAGGAGGGAGGGGTGAGATAGAGAGACGACGGCTTAGATACGGCTGAATTGGCCAGTAGCGTCGGTCTTTTGATCTAAACTAAAATACAAGCCCGAAACAACGGCCAAAGCAAATCTGCTCAAAGTGCTTGCCCTCTTCAAAGTACTTGGTTTCGTCCATCTCGCTCCGTCCCGTGCGACGGCATACCCCAATGACCAATTATCTTTGTATCTTTGCCGATGACAAGTGAACCGCGAGTAAACTGTCAACGGGGGGAGGGAAGGGTTTGGTACGTGTCAGTCTATCGGCAAGGGTTGGTCGTAGCCAACTCTTTCTTCTCTCTCGTTCTCTTTGCCCCTTTCGCTCGGTACCATCACCATCACCAGCCCCGCCCTCCGTTCACCCTCCGACCACCCTCCGAACACCCCCATCGAACATCCTCCGACTCTCGGCCCCGACGAGACCGCGAGGTACCTGTTTCTTTCTTTCCTTCTTCTCTTTTTTTTACGTGTCGTATCCTTAATTTCATTTTCATCGTTGGCCGCGTCGATATCGTCGGCCCTCGTTTCTTTTTCTCCCATCAGGGATCACCCTCGAAACAAACGAGAGAAGACGCGGAAGCGTTTCGCGCTCGAGAATTAAATTAAAAGTAAATTAAATCCTTCGCCGTCCCGCTTCAACGTCCTGCCGATTAGTCTTCGAAAGAGATCCTTGCGTAGATTGCGCGAAGAGAGAAGCTTTAATTGAAATTCGTGTGTCGGACTAATTATACGTGGTGCCGTTATAGGTACTCGAAACCATTTTAAATTTCCTGCATTCAATTGTCTTTGACGGAGGTTACGAATGCCGACGGCAGGTTTACATCGTCCGCCATGCAGCCGGACGGCGAAAGCGTTTTTCCCCGCCGATAATCGGAAACGGCGAACCGGTTGAAAACACGCCTTAACCCTCGTACTTGTCATCGGGAGGGTGGCTACCGACGTCGGTAGACAATAGCTATCTAATGCAAGATGGGACAGTAATCTCTCGTACTTCTACGTCTTCGCTATGCTCACCAATCAGAATTTAGCGCGATGTTTCGCGTTCACCATTCTCTAATATGTCTCGTTAGACCTTTCGAGACAACTTCTATCCGCTTCGCAATTTAAGAGATGGCAATTAACAGAGAAGACATAAAGATTCAGTAGCTCGTCGGGCTCGTTACTCGGGAAACCTTTGTTCTACCCGCGAATGTGTCGTTTATGACTGTGACTTGCCGTTAACAATGCACTCCGAAGTTAAATTTGTTTCATCCTCCGCGGAACCCGCTTTCGAGTACTTCGCGCAAACGTTCGAATGCGAGGCCCGTTAATGCGATTATCGTGCTTTAAACGCCGGTTTTATATTCTTTTCGATCTCCTTCCATTTTTCTTTCCTCCACCTTCATCTCCTCCTACAACTAACCCTCCCTCTATTCATTCCTTTTTTCTTTTTTTTTTCACTTACGCTCAACTCGGCGAGCTAAGCATAAATCTTTCTCGTTGTACCACCATGCGGATTATTAATTCGCACACACGTTTACGCGTATCGCCCACGAGCATGAGATATGAAATACGTCGTCTCTTGAGCTAACGAGAAGAGATGGAACGAGCCACGGAGTGTTTGGTGTCCAGCACACGTACGTGAAGTAGCACCAAGTACTTATGCTCCTGATGTCGCCTTTCATTTAACGTACCGCACCCCCCGTATCTAATCTCCCAGGAATAATCCCTGTGTTCTACGACCGCACGAATACTTATACAACCTTGCGGCCCAGCAAGGACCGCTGACGTGATTCACATTCGTTAGCAGACACCAAACTTTTCCAGGCAAAGGTTCTCGCCTCTCTTTGACCAGCAGGATGAAATTTCGATGAGATCGTCCTTTTGTCGATTATTCATAGAATTTCGACGCTTTTAATCATTATGTACATACGATGAGCTCGGTCGTAGGTTCTTCGTCGAAATGTAGATCGGTATTACGAGGACGTTATTTGCCAGGATGATTAATTTGTCTAGAACGAAGATAATGGAAAAGAAAATATTTAGAGTGAAATTTTTCGAGGAAAGTTCGTGAAGGATGGAGAGTCTCGCTGTTTCCAACGGAGAGGACGTTAATTCCGCAGGACGTTATATTAATTCCAAATTGGTTTTGGCCGAGCGGAGATCCTATGGTGGTGGCGCGCCCAGGACGAAGGATCACCGATCCACAGAATACCCGGCTTAGTTCCATCGTAATTACAGACCAGGACGAGGCTTAGCCCATCTTTATTTATACTCGCGTTACAATGAAACGTACGACACACTCTGTTGCCACGTTGCGTCATATCCGTGACGTTTCCCGATGATCTCGTTCCTTGAAGTGTCCTCTGGTCGATCGGAAGTCACCGATAGCACAACGGTACGAATGAAAATGAGAAAATCCGTACGTATAATTCCTTCGATTCTTACATTTCCTTCGCTGTTACGATTCCATCGAGTTATCCGGCCGTCTAAACAAACACGAGTCTTTCGTAATTCCAAAGGAAATCGTTCACGACTGAGTTACCATGAAACTTAAGTTTTTATTAAACTTACACCGGAGAGGGGCTGAAATTACGGAAAAAGCTCGTAAACCTCAGCTATTTGCCTTTATTACTCTCACTTCGCCTTACTTTATATTAGCATCCCTTCTGGCTTAAGAGACGGTTTTGTTAAAGTCGCAAAGCTGAATTTCCTTCGCGAATATTTCCTCGCGTCTTCTGCCGTAGTCTAATTTAATAATTCTACGCACCGACATTCCCTTTCATCGACGCGACACGGAAATGGGACGAAAAACTAAGTGGAATCGTCCAGGTTGTTCGACACGGATGGAACTTTACGTTTTCGCAACCCCTCCCATAACCAAAGGGGTTATCACGTATCGGCTATTCGAGGGAGGGCAAGGAGAAATCGGTAGCCCTGTGCAAAGAAAAGGGCGCGTAAGGCGAGAAAAAGACGGGGCTGAGGGAGGATGGGAATCTTTTAAGCACGATGTCGCTATATTTAGGACTCATCCTTATCTCCAACGACCCCTTCTAACCGCAGTTTTGAATCGCGGCGCGCGCACCGTCGCTAACCGTCGGTCCACGTCGCTGGTGGTACCACGAAGAGGTCAAAGGAAGGGGTTGCTTGTCCGAGATAGACCATGGGCGCGGGAGGTAGCAGCGAGCGAACGAGGGAGGATGAGAGACGGGGAATGGTGGAGATGGAGGGAAAAAGCAAGAGGGAGAAACGGCGAAGAAAAACGGGACAAAAGACAGAGAAGAAAAAATGTGACGAGAGAGCGAGCAAGCTGGAAGAAATACCGTGTAGCGAAGAGAGAGAGAGAGAGGAAGATACGGGAAGATGGTCGAAGAGAGCGAGAAAGGGTGGAAGATATGCGAGAGAGAGAGAAAGAGAAAGAGAACGAAGAAGGGAGGTAACCAGGCAAGTGGCCAGAGGTGCTAGAGTAGGACAGTCCGAGGTAGAAACAAGGGGGATGAAGCTGCTTGCGGAGAAAAGGGTGTTGTAATGAAGCTGCGCGGGAGAGGTGGACGCTGGAGAGAGGTAGATGAAGAAGGGGTGGAGAACGGTGGAGAGAAAAGGAAGGAGAGATTGGAGCACCGGAGTACACGGAGGAGCAGCAGAAAGAGAGAGAGAGAGGAGAAACAGCACGGGAGGAAAACAGAGGAGGATGTCACGCTTGGAATTCTGGTGGGAGTAGCAACCCCAGGGTGGGAGAGACGAGTGGCGCGTAGAGAGAGGGGTTTAAAGAGGGGTAGGAACGAAGGGACAGAGCCATAAGAGGGTTGATGGTGGCCCAGGTTGGCCCCAGTAGCACATTTGCGCGCCAAACTCTCGGAGGAAAGCACGTAGTCGGTTCGACGCGCTTTCGCACCTACCCATCAACCAGATACCTTTCGTTCCATCGCCGCCCACTCTCACTCCCTGTAACCCTCCCAGATTCGTGCCATACCAGCATCCGGTATATATCCTATCTCCTCACATTCTGATAAGACTTATTCCTTCCATTGACGCGCAAAAGAAGACTACCTGTGACCACCGATAACCAACGATGCCCACCGATCTCCGAGATCCATCGGCCGATGCGACGACCCCTCTTCGAGAAGTCGCTTCCGGTCCACTGCGAACGATGAGCTCATGGACGACGAGAAGGATATCAGGTAACGTTGTATTTATTTCACCTTATTTTAGTCGGTACTCAGCTTCACGGTCTTTCGACGTAGTCAAACACCCTTGAACAAATGCGCTCGAGTGTGCCACTCTGGCGCGCTCGATTTCCATTGACGTCGTTATTGTTACGCCATCGTATTCCTGGCGAAAGACCGTGTACGTTTGTATTGGTAAGCAATACAAAACTTACTGCACGTCAGGTGTGTATGTATACTCTATAATCGGACTTTAGAATTTCACAATGTATTTTACATAAGCGGAACAATAAATTCCATGGTAGATTGTGTCTCTTATCTTTCGTTTGTACAATTAGTTCGCTACGGGTTTCTTTTTTATGACACAATTGAGAGATCCGGTCGATTCTTTCGTGTGATTTGTTCGGTGAGGAAAATTTCACTTGGGAAAAAAATAACATTTTTTAATCTTCGTTGACGTTTGCACGACGGTATCGTTGAAAATGTCCATCCGATTGAACGACGGATCCTCGTAAGTTGGAAAAAGTTAGCGGCACGATCCACGGTTCTCTCTCGCTCTGATTAAAGCTTCTCCCTCCGCCGTTTCGAGCGTACACGGCACGCTTGTAGAAGATTGGCTAATAGAATAGTTTGTGCTCTAGCCGCCGATGAGCGGCGAACGGGCAATATCATCGAAGGTAATCAAAAGTTGACCCCGAGTTTTATTGCTGTCAATCGTGGGGAATTGAAATTCTCCCAATTCTGTAGTTTCCGCTCGCCGGGAGCGAAAATACCGAGCACAAGGGGGTTACCGTTTTGCGTTTATCAATAAAATCCGATACATATTTCAATTTTACATATCGACCGCGCATGCTTGCGCAATTTAATCGCGGCCCGTCAGAGCCCGTATTGCCCGATTTTATTTGATCGAACGAGCTCCTCGTCGAGCGTATTAAAAAAAAACGATAGAGAGAGGGAGAGAGAGAAAGAGAGAGAGAGAGAAAACGGAAGAGGGAGAGATAAAGATAAAGGAAGAGAATGGAAAAAAACGAAGAAAGGTGCAACTGCGTACCTGAAAAACTCATTAGCCACGCTCGAGCCTGTAGTCATAATATTATCCGATAGTATGCCCCGTTCGGTGGTCTGCGGCTCGGTTAAGCAGCAGATAATTATCGCGTTGCAACACAGCAACGCGCGAATAAACGTTATCAAAAGCAACCTTCATCGTATGCCTGCTTCATCGCCCGTACCTCATATCGACGACGGAGCCACGTCGACCTGTGCACGCTCCGCTGAAATATCGAGAAAGAGCGTTAAATATTTTCTCAATAATTCCTACAGCTTTCTACAGCGCTCCCGCGTAAATACGTTAAAATACGATAGAACGGCGAACGCTGGAAAATACAATTACGGAGCATTTACGTATCGTCTTTCGAGGTTGCGCAATAGAGAGCACGACATTGTCAAACTTTGCCAAACATAATTATAAGGCATTGCTGTATCGCATCGACCCCACCCATCCTATTCCACCCCCTCAAACATCCTCCTACACCTCCCCCTTGCACCGTCGATCGTGCTCCAGTTCCCTTAAACGTCGACGAACAATCCCGTGCGTATTACACGTATTTGTACGTTGTTTTCGTAAAATTAATTATGTCGTAAAGTACTCGGCGGATTTCAAAGCATAGTGTGTACGTCCATTAATTTAGGTACACGCGATACCTCGAGGTCGACGTAACGAGGACTGGCAGATCGTTGGAGGGTCGGTAGGTGTTAACGTCCCGTTAATGGGATTAAATGCCAATTAGCTTCTTACCACCGCGAGATTGCTCGGCAGGCCAAACTTTTAATTCAATAAGTATCTATTAACGGCACTCGCGAAAAGTTAATCTTACCCTAATAACGGATATAATATACCGTGAATGTCGCCGAATCGTAGCACTGGAGAACGAGATATCGAGATCACGGATTTTTCATTGTAATCGCGATGGTAGGCGGAAAAAGTCGTTGCTCGTGACTTGCGATATTGTCGCGTCGATTGGACGACGTGGATTCGTCAAAAGTACGGTTAAATTCTCATTGAAACGTGGGACGGGGGTTTTTCGGTCGCACCGTCAGTTTCGAGTGCCTCGAGTCATTTCGAACGGCGCACGGAAATTACGTGCAGTTCAATCGAATCCAATAATAGAAATTGAATTTTACTCGAGCAACGATCATCGGGAAAAAGACTTTGGCTATTCCAGCGGGCAGAGGCGAAAGATTTTGTTGAAATTACCGTTTGATATTAGCGGAAGCATTTCAAATGTTTAATTAACGATGAGGAAGACTATCGTCGGAAGGGGGAGAAGAATGAGTTCTTTTTTTAAACTCGCGGAGGAATCAATCTCACGGATTACTCTCTGTGAGTACACACTCGATGGAATTCTTTGACTCGACGTAAAAGCGGGCGGATAGTCGAATGGAAATCCGTTTGAAAATTCGCAAAACAGTTGAGATTAGTAATCGAAGTAGACGAGTTTCGCCGATGGACGGCCGTTTGGTCCTCCCGATGTCAATTTTCGTTCTCATCGAGGGATAAAACGATACTCCTAAAGCATTCCATCTCTGGTATCCTCTTTCCCTCTGACGCCCAGTTTCAAAGTTTCCGGGTTTAAAACCTGTTCCATCGCCGGCGTAAAAGTGCGCTTAAACTCGGCGTAATTTATTTTATGTCATCTTTCTCCACCTTCCAAAGTACCGTTCCCGCTCTTTTTCTCTCTGCGCTTTTCCGCAGTTCCTCCTTTCTTTGTACTTATATCTGTGTATTCAGACTGCAACGAGAAAAGTCCGCGGAACGGTTCCTTTACAATGTGACGGCGAAATATAAGCAAGTGCAAGGGGATAGCGAATCTTATTTAAATTCAGGCTCCGCATTTTCGCGATACCGATTATAACGGTATTATAATTCCAGCAACGTTTCTTTTCGCGATATAGCTTAAACTTACTTCTGCAAGGTCTTATTGAAATTTTCGAGAATTGTCAAAACGCTACGATAGTCGTAGAAGGACATTCAACGGTTAGTTATAGCGAATTCGGATATTAAGAGAGAAATCCCTATTTCCTATTGCACGGTAAGACGGCCGACGGATGAAGGAAGAAATATAAAACGACGACGTAATCTCCATCTCACAGCGAGACAGCTCAAGGATCCTGTGAGAATCTGAAACATCGTTTAAGGAAATCTTGCCTTAAGTAGAGAACCGTAGCGTTTAACGCAATTGGGGCTCATTTAAAAATCCCATCAAAAATGTACTTGGAAATATCTGCGTGTCCCTCGGCCCTCGATCTCACCCGCTACCCCTTGTGCTTCAACCCCCGAGGCTATACCCGCGTCCCTTCCACCTCGATGTTCGCCCTCTTCTCAATTCTCTCTTTCTATCTTTCTCTCTTTTTACACTCTCTCTCTCTCTGTCTTCTCCATCTTCATCTTAACCCCTCTTTCCTCTCACGCTCTCCTTGTTCACTTCGTTTTCGTCTTTTCTCCTGCCTCACCTCCGACGTTGCCCCGAGTTGACGAACCCACGGTTTCGAGATCGAGACAGTGGGTAAGAGAGGACGAAGGTAGATAGGTAGATGTAGGTAGGGCCGCCTGATTGGATTGTAAGCTCAATTTACACTACCTTCGGTTTTCACCTTTCTCCCTTTTTTTTTTTTTTTTACAAAACGACGCGCTCCGCCCAACGACGCCACTACAACGATCTCGAGTGTTTTAGAAAGTTAAAATCAAGCGGGCAACTACACGTTGCTACGATGGGCGACAAAGCGTCGTTAATAATGACTGTGTCTACGAGGAAAAGTTTAGCGAAACTAAAATTGCGCGTGTATAATATTTCCCCGGAGTTACTCGCTTTTTGTCGCGATTCGTTTCGTTGGACTACCGTTGCGTAATATGTTCGCGGGTGAATCACGATGAATCAGAGAAACGGCTTTTGTTTCAACTTTGCAAATTTTTCCGTCCCTTGGAGAAAAGTCGGAGATTCGAGGTTCGACGTAGGACATCGAATCCCTCTCGTTTCTTCGAGAATATGGTTATCTCCCGAAGATAGAAAGAGAGGAGAAATTTTATCGGATTTCGAGAATTACCGTCGAATTTGCGAAGAGGGTCGCAATCATCGAACGATTGCGTACCGCCCAAGAAGATTCGTATCCCTCTGCTACCAATAAACTCGTGGCCCAGTAACGAAACCATTGTGTTTGCGTATAGATTTTTGTTTCTCCCGGAATCATTCCCGATTACCTTCTCCGAAACTGACCCGTATCGACGACTGGAGAGGGGCATCGTCTTTTTCGTGGAAAAAAAGAGCCGAAAGCCGATGGACCCTAGTCGGAGTTACGCTAAATGCACGAATGATTTTTGCAACGGGAGCGCAAACAACCGTTAGATAAAAGCGGCGAAAAGCAGAGATAGAAGTAAAAAAAAGGGGGAGAGGGGTGAGGGAGGAGGTAAATGAGAAAGAAGAGATATTTATTCGAGCAGGACAGCCTCTCTCATTGTCCACGATCAACAGATTTTTTTTTTATTCCCCTCCCGTTACAGCTCGACCGTTATTGCCGCGAATCAACCGAAGCTACGGAATCGCGGAAATTTTGTCATTGCACAACGATGGAAATTAATTCGTGGAGATTTCGCAACGGTAAATAAATTCAATTTTTCATTATTCAACATAGCGTCCGATGGTTAACAATATTTGTCGAGTCTTTATACCAGTGGATTTTCATTCGCGCCGATGTTTATTGCACGTTTTCCCGAAACAACATCAAACGTAACGAATATTAGTAAATACTCTAGAAATATATAAAATTGAAATAAAATGGGGATATTTTAAACTCCGGCAATATACAATATTTCGACGGTGCACAGGACATGTGTATCTGTAATATCGCTACGTTCATTTCATTTCTTTGACGATAATTTCAATTAGTAATAAAATCCAACGAGGTAGAAAGGTATTAAAATAAAATACCTCGTTTTATCGTAAGCCTCTGCGTTCTGTGTGAGTGATGTTTTCTACGAGAATATCACAGGAAACTTCAGCATAAGATTTTTATCGGCATATGGTTGTTTCCCCCTTCAACCCTTTTGCCCCTTACTGTCACAGACGCCGCTGCTAAATGGAGCTCATTGTCATAAATGTACAAATCTTTAGCATTTTCAATCTCCATCCAAACCCTTTGCTTGCTAAGAGTGCCTATACTCATTAGCTAAAGTCTCTCGCACTCACATAGAATTGAATACTTTGAATAGTTCATTATTTTGAGTGTTTTGGAGAATACTTGCACTTTTAAGCGAACCTTTTGAAATTATCTGAATTCTGAATTGATATTGATTGTATTTCGAGTTTCATCGTGGACGTACATATACGTCAACGGCAGCGGAAGCGTTGAAACAATTTTCCATCTCTCGGTATCATGATATTTAATTAACCTCCCTTCTCGGCGTGATTATGACGTCGCGGTAATTAGATATAATATCAGTGCACTAAAAACGCTTGAAATCGAGCTCAGCGTCGCTCGTCGTCGCTGTTATTAGCTTCTTCGTCAATTCCCAGAAGTCCAATTATTAGAAAGCAATAACGAGTTCTGAACAATCCGAGGTGCGAGCGATAAGAACGAGGCATGAAAAGAACAGAGAGACGAGCGAGAACAAACGAGCCGCGCCTGCTTCTCGCAATCAATTAACGTTACAACGATAGACTTAAAATAATGCTCGTTACGTAGAAACGTTCTTCGACTCTCTAATCGCAAACCGTTAAAAACGCTTCGAGAAAATACAAGGTATTAAAAGAATCTGTGAAAATTCGAATTTCGAAATCATACAGAAAAATTGATTTGCAAAAAAAATGAACAAATTCCGTGATGAAACACCGAGTTAACGAGGAGCGTGAAAAATAAACGAACAATCATCAGAGGATCCTGAAATAGAATAGAATTCATTTAATTAGCTCGTTATGTACGATCGGCCGCGGAAAATAAAAATTGAAATTCATCAAAAGCGGAGTGGAAAAAATGTAGGAAAGAAAAAAATGTTATAATATAATTTGAAAATGACACTCACGCGAAGCGCCATAAATTTCACGAGCACCCAATCGCAAAGGGCTTCCAATTTACAGACACTAAGAACGATGCCATTGTCGAGTGCAGCGTATAGTTATATTTTTCCTGGCAAAGACAGGCAACGATTACCCCTGATGCGAGCGTAATTACGGCAGAACAAGGTACGAGGTAGAAGCTTACATGCAAATTGCTGCTTAAAGCTCGATCGTGCCTGTCAATCCCGACGGCGAGATTAGAAAAAGCAACGAGCCTCTTACACGGTTCACTGGCCATGGGGTTTCAGCAACATGGCGAAGGGAACGAAGGACGATCGAAAGGAGGAGAGGAATAAAAACACCGTAGAAAATAGAACGATGAGAGGATGGGGAGGAAAAGAGGGATGAAATCGACGATCGAGAGGGTGAACCAAGACTCTTGGATGACTCTAATTCGGTGCTAGCCTGATAACCGACCGGAATAGGGGACGGATTACCTCATCTTCTAATCTCGCGCGAGATAAAACTAGCAGGGATGAACGTTAAGGGTGTCGCGTCATTTTAAATAACTCATTAGGTAGAAATCCTCCGTAGAATCGACACCTACGCATCGATGCATCTGTTCTGTCTTTAACTCTCCGTATTTTTAACCTCTCATGACGTCGACACGAATAGTTTCTTCACGATGTATCTACTTAGGAGAATGCGAAAGGTAGGAGAATAAGGAGATACGTCTGGTATGTGGTCGGACGAACGTGTCAAGCACTTTGGGTAACGACTGGGAATTTTTGCATTTTATCCGTCGTTCGTGTATCATTTTTTCTTTATCAAATTTATAATCACCAAATAAAGAGACGATATACAAGTATGTATATTCACGACGATGAGAGAAATGGCCCTTAATAACGTTGCACGAAATATCGCACGACGGCAAAAGCATATAGTCGTGACAAATTCCCGTCGATTCCTCTGACGGAGATGCATATATCTCTGAATCCTATCTACGTACATATGTCTATCTTCGTTTACGTATTTTCCTCTCCCAGGAAGGGGATTGGGAATGCCGTGAAAGGAACCGTGAAGAGCCGAAGCCGTCGGGTAGACTGGATCTCCAATGCGAGCAGGAGCAACGTTGAATTCAGGAAATGATTGATTCCATACGGAAATTCCTCCGCCAATATCGATATTCCCTCCTCGGTCGGTGACGAAAAATATTACGGTGTATTTTGTATTAACGTTCATATTCGCACGAGAGACAGGAATAAAATGATTATCAAAGGACGACGTGAAATCACGACAGAATAGAACTTGTTAGGAATAACGTTATTTAACAAAAAAAAAAGAAGAAAAAGGAAAAATAAAAAAAACCGAATCCTGGCTGTCGCACGATTAAACCTGATATTCACGAGAGATTTTCAGCTCTCGCGAAATAATGAAATTGAGAGAGGTGGGCCGCGGCTTCCGCGTCACCCGGTTGCCCTTTTATTAAATCAATTTTCCGTGGGAAACTGCCGGCGCGATCCTTTTTTGAGAAACATTAACGTCGCTCTCACGAAAATAGGATACCGCCATCGGACAAGCGCATCGTGATTCGAACGTGTCGCGAGGCGAAACGAGCAATAAAATTTCCGGGCATGAATTTCGCAGAATCCTCTACCAGAGCCGTGCTCCTCGCTCGAGGAAACTTGCTCTCGTCGAGGTGAAAGGTGGCGAACGGGAATTGCGAGAGTAAAAATCGCTGCACGATGTTTTCGCGGGAACGACGGAAAAGGAGACAAATGAGCGAATAAAAAGGAAGAAGCAAATAACGGAAAGTGGAAAGGGAGCAAAGGTCTATCGAGGATACCTACTGGCGAGAAGCGTTTGTTAAAAGGACGGAAGGGAAGAATTAACTTTGGATTGCACGGCCGTCCATGTAATGAAACGAAAAAGCACGATGCATTCGAGACATAGAAGATCGAATTGCGCGTTAGGAATTAAAGAAGAAAAGCAATTAAAGTCGCGCGAAACGAAGCCCTGGCGGATCCGTGGGAGACAAATTTCTCGCGTCTCCGAGCTCCGTGCTCCCAGATAATTAAGCCCATCCAGCCGTATTTCCATGGCGCCTTCGAACGACGATAATTCGAGCTTACGGAAACGATCTTCGGGCAGCCCTCGGCAAACGACGTTCACTACGGCGATGGGCACGGAGGGGTGCGGAGAGTGGAATCGTATCGGAGCAACGTCTACGGGAATCGTTTCGCGAATGCGGCCAAAATTGTCGGCAGTAACGGTTAATGCTGTAAAAAAATTAAATTCCCTCGTAATGGGCCGTGATAGGAATCCCGTGGGAAAAGGAGGTTACGATAAAATTAGAGAGGAAGCCTCGAAGCGTTGTAAAATTTTATTTTACTCGCCGGAAGGCAATTCCAGTTGGACTGGAGGGCGCACGATGGCCGCCGTCTCGTCCGGGCCTAAACGGCCTCCGGGGTACGCGGACGTGCGGGGTTTCCGATGCACCTGTACATCCGCAGATACCATTAGCGGTTGAAAACGCAACCTCGACACTTTGAAATCTTCCGCCGATAAGAACCCTTCGTGTACGCCGGTACGTACAAGCAGGAGGTAGATTCATAGAAGAGCGCGCCCAGCTAACAATAAGCGGCTAATGGTAGTGCAAATACGATGCAAGTCGGCGATGTGTGACCCGGAGTTGGAGAATCGCTACCCCTCTATCTCAAATTTCTCACAATTTCTCTAGCGATAGAGAAGGTTATATCTGAGCCCTGGTGCAGGGCCTCCTGCACCGACGGAATACGCACGGACACATCTGCGTTTCCGCGATTTTCCATTGGATTGCGGTCGAAGCAGGGCATAGGTGCGCTTCTCTGCACAACCTGCTCGAATATATCCTCGCTAACCCGCGTAGGTCGCCGTGATCGCACGTGAGAGGCGGAATCGCATTCAGGTAAATACCTCTCCATATAACGGGCGCACATAAAGGGAAGGGAAAGAGGGAAAGAGGGAAAGAGGGAGAGAGAGAGAGAGAGTCGGTGAAAGTACATGGCGTACGAAGAGAGGAGAGAAGCAGATAGCACCCGGGTAATAGCAGCGAACCATCCGCCAGAAAATCTCTTTCGGTAGATATAGCGCGAGAGAGGTGGATTGGGTGGCGAAGAAAGAGGGTTCGTAATATAATGGATATACGCGAGACTTCATGCAATGCATACTAAGCTGATCTGACCATCGCGTAAGGGCAAGCTCGGTGTGAAATTTTTTTTTCTGCCTATCCGTGGCGCACGAACGAGTCGCGATTAAGCCACGGTAGATCGCTTATCGTGCCTCGTTGGGATTAGGTTATCGGATCAGTTCTGATAATTGGGATCATTAGCCGAATAACGTCCGAGGATTGCTTTGAAGATTTTCGATCGCGCTTCGGGCTCTTCGGATGATACTTTCCACGTACGTTCGTGTCAAGCCTCGAGGTGGGGTATGTAAAATAAAGCGATCCGCCGGAGGAAATTGATTTTTTTTGTTTGTTTACTTATCCGTCGAGAAGTGTTTGCCGTTCGTTGACGTTACAGTTTTCTTTCGTGGAAAATCGAAATCACCGTGGTACGTATACGAACGCTTGAACGACGAGGGAAATTCAGCGCTCGACCTAATGGTTCAATTTCACCTACTATTTGCTACTACGTGAACGACGGTGCAAACATTCACGATCGTTAAATATTCGCTCGAAAATCGTAACGGGTTGCAAGGCAACCGGGCGCTTCTGTCCATCGTTTCGAGGTACTTCGTCACAGTGCCATTATCGTTTGTATTCAATTTCAAGATCTATTGGAAACGATGGATCATTAAGCGCGAATTCAACCAGGGCCACATAAACAATTAATCGCATCGTACACGCTCGTTTCGATAAGCGACGAAACGCGTAACAATTCCAATCGAATTCCTCGATACCATAAATCTAGACTCCCGACAAAAACATCCCACCCACGCGGAGCCCCCCTCGTCGTTTCGTTTCACCTGAAACAAAAAATATATAGTCTCAAAAATTCCTAACCGGGATTTTTCCTCCCGTTCGCCCGACCGAAAGTCATAATTAACGTTAACTCGTGAACTATGTACGGATGTGTTAAATGGATCATCGAAAAGCCACAATCGAACTCGTCCGATACGCGGGCAGAGAGGACAAATGGGAAATAGATCGAAAAGCTGTAAATTGGATAAATACCGACCGTACAACAAACCGGTACGAGCACGCACAGGTCACCTAGTTTATTCGCAAAACTTAACGCTTAAGCCCTCAGATAAAACGCTACTAAACGACCGTTGATCCCGATAAGCTCTCTGCTCGTGCCCCGTCATACGGTGTGCTACCCGGTATACGTGCACCCAGTGGTATATACCCCGTCTATGTAAGCCCGACTCCATACCAGTGAATCCTGTGCCCTCGTATAATAGATACAGTTGTACTTTTCACGTTTCTCCTTTTTTTTTCCTTCCCCTCTCGTTCTCTCTCTGTCTTTTTCGTTGCCTCTCCTTCCCTCTCTGCCTATGGCTCTCTGTATCTCTCTATCTCTATTTACGTCTGTCTTTCTAACCCCGCCTCCCGATCGAACGCTTATAGTTTCTCGTTATCGAGACGATATTTCAGTTAGTGGGCTTAACGTTAGCAATCTCTTTCTGCTTTACGAAGTTTTACAAACGGTTTTACAGGATCGCACCAGGCCGAGGATACGAATGCTGCCGCGGGAAATCGATGGGGAGATATTTATGGGCAACGCCGTTTACCTTCACGGCCGATTAAACTTAACGCTTATTACGTTAAACTAACGGAAATTAACATTCGTGAATTCCGAAAAAGCAATAGAGATTAACGCGATTTAATCGACGGCATTTAACGATGGCCCGGGATGCTTTCGAAAGCATCGGGGATTCGGTTAGAGGGATTTTAAACGATAGGAAATGTAATGGCGTTTAAAACGTCACAATTTTGCCGTGTTAAAGATGTTTGACGAAATCGCGAAGAGGATGAAGGAAAGTTTGGGTGCAAAGCACGAAAATGGCGATCGGTGAATATCACGACGTCATTTTGCACTTTTCATCCGTGTACTCGGCGACGCGATCAAAGCCATCAAAAACTTAGATTAGAGTGAATTTCGCACTCTCCCTTTGCCATGGAAGCACAAGGAAATTGATGTAGTACGAGAAACTTTCTCGTGCTTTTTAATTGGAAAATCCGATAAGATCGGAAATGAGAATCGACCTTGGTTTGTGTTTTTAACGACTCAAAAAGAATCCTTACCCCGTCTCGCCTTTCTCTTCGCAACCCTCCCGTTCCTCTTTCCGCTTCTCGCCTGCACTTCGTCCTACAGGAACGAAACATTGCCGAATTAAATTAGTAATTAATGCGTTTAATAACCGAGTGAATTAATATTGATCAATTACCGAAATAAATTACTTTCATAATTAATTTCATTATCAAAGGCGTCGAAACAGTGAATTAGCGGTAAGTACCACCCTATCAGATTCCAATTCGGATCTCCCGATCGCGTTATTTCGCTCCGCGATACTTTAAGCCCCACCCCTTTCGTTCGTCCTTCTAACTTGAGATCTTTGAAACCGATCTGGCAAGTTGCGTGTAAGTAACAAATGCGAATAGAAATTGCTCGAATTCTCATTTGCCTTGAGGCATCTTAATTGCTCTCTCCCTTTCACCTTGGGTTCCCCAGGAAGCAAACGATGGGGGTAAGAGCTCAATGGCGACCGAACGATCTTCGTTTATTCGTAATAATTGAGCGAACGTGACGAGAATCTTCTACTTTGCTTCTACAAACCGCTACGGTAAAGGAAAAAGAAGGGAAGTTCCATGTCGAGAAGTTTGTAACCGTGGTATTAAGTGTAAATGCGACTCGTCGATAAGCGACATCGCGAAAAATCGTCCCGTTGGCTTCGCAGCCGAAGAAAACGGCGGAAAGGAATGCACAGCGAGAGAGGAAAAATATCGTAGCTATGCCTTTTAGAATCGTAAAATTTTAAATTGCCTCGGGGGCCATTTGCATGCCGCGTTTTGAGGGGACCATTCCGCGCGAATTTATTCGAATTTCCCGGCGTTTTCCTCTCCAACCCCTCTTCGCCCTTCGTTCCCCATGCTTTCGTTCTCTCTCCCACGGAATCTCTCCTCTCGTTCCTTTCCTTCTCTCTCTTTCTCGTTAGCATCCACCGGCGAAGTCGAGAAACGAAAACACTTTCAACGTTGCCAGTCCCTCGTTGTCGTTTCGCATTATTATCCTCTCTCTGGTTTTTTCGCGGCACCGTAACGATAAACACGAGCAAGGAATTGCTCTATCGTAGCTCTCGTAATTTGAAGAAAAATCATGCCGTCAGTAGGGCGAGAAAATTGAAAACTCTGCTCACAGAAGTTTCTAGAATAATTTCAAACAATACCGGAATTGTCCGTGGCTTGAGTGTCCCTTCTGAGACACGCGATTCAAGAATATCGGATGGTACGGTACTCGGAGATCTTAGAGGAATCGCCGACTAACGGAGAACGTATTCCGCTCATTCGAGACATTACGTTTTCGCTAAATTGCTCTTACGTTAAGCTCCTTTGTAAATAAAAGCGGACGTATTTGATGTTACGCGAATTCCTCGAGTTCCCAGCGGGCGAGGCTGAGCAGGATGAGACGACGGAGAGGCAAGACGAGGAGGAGACGAAGGAGGTGGAAGCAAGAAATCGGGTCACATCGATCCGAGCCCTGCAGGATCCGAGGTAACGATGCGTAGATACTATGTGAAACTCGCCCGTAGTATCTTCTGCCTTCGTGTCTTTGCTTATCCAACGTTACTATCAGGATGCGCTTGCGATCGTCCGAAACATCGGATAGTCACTTATCGCTATAACATCACCGATACGACCTCGTAAACGATCCATTAGCACTTTTAATACCGAGTTTCTCTCGGTTTGCGAAATTCATTTAATAACGATCCATCGTTCAATATCGCAGCGTACATTCCTTTTGCAATCTCGCGAAATGTCGCGCAACGAGAAGAGTCAAATTTTCACGCGAAACATGCCGAACCGATTTGCAAGTTACCAACGAGAATCGCTCGTATAGTCGGGACATCCACGGCTATGATATCTCGAGAGTATCGTACGTAAAAGCAGCTGCGAAACGGCGGCTCGTAACGTCGAAAGGTCCGTTATTCAAACGCTGTTTGCGCGCATCGTAAAAACGTTCGACGAACGCCTCGTGTTTTCGCTTTATAAATCCACCGAACGTTTTCTCCCCGGACGGAGGTACTCGACGGATTATCGACTGCACTCCGATGCTATCGTGGAGAGCGAAGGAGGAGGAAATTCTCGGGAACAAAAAACAGTGCGCTCTTCATTTTCTCTAATTTGTGGATGCATCGGGAACTGGCATTTGCGCGCATCCAATCCCCTCGATATTCCGACGTGTGCGAGCATCTTCGCGAATGCGGCCGCAGGTAATGGACTTGTCAGTAATCCGATTCGCAGCAGGAAGCGTCCACCGCAGAACAGCGGCATCTTCGTGTTTCCATGGATTTGATTGGCGTGTTTCGATATACCCGATAAAAACAGCCAGCGGGCATTCCTCGGGAAAATAATCCGAGGAAATTAACGGCGGAATTAATTCGTGGAAATCTTCCTTCTCGTATTTACCGTTTGAAACGCACGTATCACCTCGGCGTTAGACGATTTCTATGCTCCTAAGCCGTTAATGCAACGTGAGAGACAATTCCCGATATCGACAGCGAGAATATTCCGGATCTAATCGACTATGAGGCAAAGTAATCGTTCTCGTCACCCCTGTCGACGTTATTGTTATCTTCGTATTTTCAATTTCAATTATTATTATCGTACCATCGAGATCCCTCGGCTTGCGACGAGTTTCCGATAGAATTTTCGGAGAAGCTACGGGAAGGAAATTCAAACAAGAAGCTATTATTTCGAAGTCCGAGTCTCTCAGTTCACGTCACCGGCACGTTCGCGTATTAACGGCTATCGAGGAGCATAATGGCGGCTGACTAAAATCGTCAGATTCTACGGAGAATCCTCTGTTGGCACGCCATGGCGTGTCGCGCTCAGAACGTCCGCCTTAGATTGGTTTATACTACTGCGGGTCGGTTTAATCCCGAGCTCGTTTCATGGCGAGTCGAGGAGCTCGAAATGGAATCTCGCGAAGAGAAGATGGAAGACGTACCTTTTTCTGCAAACTAAACGCATCGGGATATCTAAATTCATTACTGCCTGTTTCGCCAAGTTTAATTAAATAAGAAACTCTGAGGGATCTTTCGTTAACTCGACGAGAGGCGGGAGAGAAGGGTGATAACAATGAAACGAAAGGAAAGGGGGGGAACGGGAGACGATGCAAAGGGGAAGGCGAATGCCACGACAATCGGGGGGAGAGTAGAAACTGTACCTTCGTTCATCGTTCGATGTTAAAAGTTAACTTTCACGGTGAATTTATTAAACCAAATTTCTCCCTTTAACGTTCGATAGACCGAAAGTACGCGGTCCGATCGCGCGAGGAGAAAAGCGTGGCGTAAAAAATGAGATACCAAAGGAATTATTCGAGGAATTCAAATATAATGGTTCACGAGCCAATTTAATTCGTGCCCGTGTAACGTCAATACAAAACAAAGTCCGAGAACTTTTATAATAATCGCCGGACGAATTTCATCGCCGCTTCCGACCGCCTGCTCTTTTTTCACGTTTTCTATGTCAACCGTGTAATTTCGCGCGGAACTTGATAATTAAAAATGCAGACGGCAGAGTTCTCGCGGCGAGGTAAAACTTATTAAATTTTTCCAGCGAACTCGAGTAAATAACGGGGACACGGCTGACAATTCCGTGAGCGCGAATTTCTTTGTAAACGTACAAAAACATCCCCCGCGGCCTGAAAACGCGAATAACACTCGCGGAAATCCTCTCTTTCGTGTAACTCTGTTTTAACATCCCCACCTTCACCTCGCCCACTCCCTTCTCCCGTTCCAGCATCCATCCCACCGTTTCATCGTCGTATATGCAAACACTTGCCAGGTGTAATTTCCCACCTATAATTAGTTTTATTCCTAAAGCCGATCGATCGGACGCGCGCAATCACGTATACAGAGTGTCGTGAGAAAATGCATTAACGGAACACGTCCAGTGTACCTTCGCCCGTATTATCCGATCCACGTACCGTCATCCTTCTAATTTCAATTAAAACTCTCGCCAGCACCGCTCGCTCCCAGATGAATGGTCGCGAGAATCAGAGGCGGCTGTTTTATCAAAGTTCCATCGTCGACTTGGGAACCTCCTCGGCCCGACTCCACGGGGTGTACTTTCCTCCGTGCATCGCACGCATTGCACGCGTTGCACTCGAAACGTTGGAACAATGACTCGAGAACGCGAGGAGAAGGCGCGGGAAGGCTGTCAGATTGCAAAGCGTAGATAGTCACGGGAACTCGGCGTTGTTGCTTCTGTATCTATAGGTAGGATATACATAGCCAACCGGTAAACAATGTACACGATTGCCTAGGCCTGAACGCGTACACCGACGAGAACGACGACGAGGACTACGACGACGAATCCTATCTCAAACGGAAGGCGCAACGTCCATTGTTTCGCGGCGCTCCCGACGTTTGACGTCGCCGACGACATTTCCTTCGCACTTTAAACGTACCACCGCGATATAGTCCCTCTATCTCCGGATTCTCCCTTTCCTCCATTGTTCCCGACGGTCGACACGCTAATTTTCCATTATTTCCCATTACTTCCCATTACTTCACCGTGAAATAAAACAACCAGCTAGAAGCTTCGACCAAGAAAAAACGTTGCTCTAAGGCAGAGCGGTCCTTAACGACGGAACGACTTTATTTCACCTCGACCGGGTCGACCTCGATGACACTGAAGTCTCTCTCGATTTCATTTTAACCGTTGTCGATAGTTCTCGTTTACCTCCGTGAGTCGTAGATTCGCGAATGATCAGTCCTCACTGCGAATTAAATTCTCCCCTCGAAAGATCTCCTTTGGTGTTTCGTCGTCGACGAATATCGCGGTAGCGAGCCACCGTGGTTACGTCGAACCGAAGACGAACCCGGGCTCTCTTCGTTTCGCTCTATGGCCTCCTCTCGGCCGCGCTTCGGAAAGGTAATTTTATTTCTCTGATTTTAAGCGCCGCTCCGGGTCCTAATTTTGTTAAATGAGTTGTTTGCTAACTCGGTTAAATTCGCGAGCAGCATCCATCGAGGCAAGCAAGCAGCCAGCCTGCCACGATCCCCGTCTAACGGCCGCTTCGAGCGACCGACCAGTAACGAACCGGCCGACAGGGTTTCGTACGGGTAATGGTTTGACATGGTTATTGACGTTTCAGGCCGAAATCTAATTATTTGATATACGTGCTTGTCTGCCGTCACTGTGGAATACAGATACGTCAGCCATCACCGTTTCTACTCGGAACCCCTTTCCCCCGCAGCCTCGGTGACCGCTCCGGTGCTTCCATTTGCCGGAGGTGTACGCATCCTGGCACACCGTCGGGTGTCGACGATAAACGTTCACCAGGACGAACGCAACCTCCTACCTTTCCTTCTGGCCGCCACGAATAAACCGACAAACAACCAACGATCCTTGCCATTCGCAATTAATGCCCCTTACGCGATATTATGCCGGGGAAAATGGGTAGTGAAGAGGACCGAACCTTATTCCGTTCGTTAGTACTTGCTAATTGATACTGATTGGGGAGCGAGTTGAGAACGAACCGACCGTCATAATGGAATTGTACAGAGAAAATGACATTGCGACCTGCTACGAGTTTACGACGAGCGTCCTACCGAGATACACATTATCGATATAAAACCTTCGACGTTATAGTACCATCGAGGGGATGATGTATACCTCAGTAACCGTGTTTCTTCGTTCCTTATCCTAGACGCCGGCTAAAATCGCGATGAAACACCGAGAAAACGTTTCGGACGGTAGCGTTGAATGGAAAATCAGAACCGTCTGCCGTGTCGATTTAATTATTTCGTTACGTCGAACAGCGGTGTCTGTGATACGAGGAATAAAATACGATATCGAATATTTCGTCGCATCCTCGTGATTGCGCGCTACATATAATCGAGTGTGTATCGACCGTTCCTTAATTTACCACGGTGTAACGTACAAACATGAAAGAACCATCGCGAATTGCCGTACGTCGCGGATGCACGTATACAAGGTTGAAGTTTGTAGCTGCCTGATAGAGGAAATTTTGCGCTCTACACGATAAGTATGTACGCGACCGAGATGCGGTTAGTTACTGTCTGATCACAGGGACGCTCGGTTGCGTTACTCCGTAACAGCGTTAGGTTATAGGCTGGCTCGCAATATACACTCCCCCTTGATTGTCTACAAGAGAGAATCTCTGTAAACCAAGTACCGAGGCGGTGGTAGTTTAGTTGGGCGCACTATACAGTTTCCATGTTCCAGCGGCGTACTTAACATAATTATAGGATGCCGTCGCATTGTTCCGCGTCACGATGCCTCCCGGACAAACGGTAGCAAACGTCGAACTTTAGTCAGAAGCGACGTTGCTGATTTTCGGCGAACCGTCGAGCTTCCCCGAAACTGGACAAATAGTAGAAGCTGGTGGTGGACTTAGAAAGATGCGAGGATACATTTGCTCATTCCCTATAGGAATCGTCGGTGATTTTAAGACCTCTACTTTATTTTACAAATATATTTAATGCATAGGATACTCCGTCGACTGGGTTTTTAAGCGATTAAACACTTTGATTTTAATAACAGCTAGAAGCACAATGCAAAGAGAATTTTTTTTTACATCAGAATAAACTCGCTGCCGTACGAATTTGTTCGCATTTACAGATTAAAAGTCATTTGCATCGAATCCATTCCCCCGTTGAGATTTTAACGCGTAAACTCGGCAATGCCGGGATTCGCAGCCGGTGGAAATTGTAATCTGGCGAAACGAGGAAATCGGAAAAGCGAAGAAAGCGCGATGAATACCTTACACCTAGACGGTGAATCAGCGTAAAATTGATGTGTGTTTTCAGAAAAACGGCAAAAACGATCGAGGACATCAAAGGACGAGAGGCGATCGAACGGCTTTCCGGGGAATATTCAGCATCCTCGGCACACGGAAATTTAGCCGCTTAATGCAAAAAAAAAGAAGAAGATAGAGAGAGATAGCTCTTTACCCCGCGCTACCTTTTTCCCTCGTACTCTATCTCTCTCTTTTTAACCAGAAACTACCCCGGCTCTCTCACCCACCACTCTGTACGTACCTGTGGCCTGTCCTTCCCACCTCGTTGGAATTTTTTTCCCGATATTTTCTCGTCTACTAATAGGAAGCCCTGTCAATTGCGCTTTTCACAAAGCTCTCTCTTTCCTCCTGTGCTTTGCGAGGCGGCTTTTCTACGGCGAAAGAGCATAGATGTAACCCAGGTACGTACACAACCGTACGTACAGACACGTACGAACGACGTGTAGACCCGATGTGCGTTCTACGTCAACGGACAACTAGATGAAGGAATGCGAGCGACTCTGTGAAAGTGTATCTTCGTATGTAAAAGCCCGTAGTTAGAATTCGCGACAGAGGGTTAGACTTTGCGCTCGGACCGCCTATGCCGTGTACTCTCTGTCTCTGTAGGGTCTTTCGGTAAAGTAACATCGTAATTTCATTAGGTCATCCCTCGGTCTCGCTTCTCGACGGATGCGCCTCTGCTTCCTACTTCCATTGCGCCGTGCGTCTAGCTTATGCCACTCTACGTATGTACGCACGAATGTTGGACGTTGACGCGTCAGAGACGAATAGACGTAACGTCCATCTTTCGTCGAACCTGCTACCGTTTATTGTCAAATCGGGCATAGCATCGAGTGTGCTTATTAACCATATTCGGTAGACGATTAATAGCTGACGGAATATTCAACGAGGCCGAGGGATTATAATTTTGTTGCACGCCCTGCGCGTAATACCGTGCACGCCGATTAAGCGCGAGCTGTATTTAACGATCACGCCGATAGAGCGAGTACGGCAATTTCGCTAGGAATTAATATGATGTAAATGAAGTTGATTATAATTACACCGGCCGTGAGCGCCGTGACGCTTAATCGAGTGGAGGTGAGAGAGGTAGAGAGAGAGAGAGAGAGAGAAATAGAAGGTGTGTATTGCGCTTGTATGTATGTACTCTACGACAACAAGAACTTCCGGAACGGAGTCTTCGACGGTGCAAGGAGGTACGGGAAGAAGAGGGATCGACGAGGTTGGAACGGAACGACGGTCAAAGTGAAAGAAGAGGATCATATTGGAGGCAGACGTCTGGGTTTCGCGAACGACGAGCCTGTTTCTTTTAAGATTGGTTCGTTGTCAACGAAACCTGCACGATCCGCAGCCGTATCGACGATTCCCCGGCAACACGATACACAGAGGGAGGACGGAACGTTTCGGATTTCGTTCGTTTGTTATATAAATATCGGACGAGAGGAAACCGCGACGCGCATCAAACGATATGTGAACACGGAAAATATTAAAGCGGCCGACGTAGAGAATCGAAAAACTAAACGGCGTTATAGATATTGCGTTGGACGGTGTCCGCGCAAAAGGTGCGCTGCAAAAATCGTTGCAAAAAAAAAGGTACACGCACGCCTACACAGAAGCGCGCTCGTCGGCTTGACTTGCCTCGACCGAGCTTGGTTCGCAGACGCTAAAAGGGGGAAAAAAAAGAAATATGAAAAACGGAGGAAAAACCTGGGCGAGGGAAAGTCGGTTGTCGACTACGGCGATGATAAATATATCTCTGACGAATAAAGGGCGGGACTTGCTCGGCTGGTAAACGACGTACGGTCGTGATAATGAAACTTAATCATTCGCGTTAATTAATAAAGTCTGCAACGAGCAATGTGAAATAAAAAAAAAGTCCCATCGATTTTCGTAACGTCGAGGACAGAGTATATAGAGCCGATAAGGTTTAATCGTAACGTCGCTCCCGCGGCAATTTATCTCGATCGGACAACACGGTCGTAAGATCATCTTATAGTCGGTGGCATGGTAAACGATCAAACTCCGAAGATCGTAATCATTAACGATCAGCTGTCGGTAGTTGCGTTAGGTGCACGCAGGGGCAAGATTCATGGGAAAGGAAAAGCGGAAGATACTCGAGGTCTGCCGAGGGGTTTACTTAACTCGAGATTAACTCGAGGTTAATTCACTTAGAAGGAGTTGCCCCGGCAGTGCTTCGGGCTGCTATTAGATATTACTACTCGCGTCACAGTATTAGCAGTTTACCCGAGTCACGTTGCCAGGTCGTACGGTGATCCTTCTCCGTTTCTCTCCCTTCGTATCTTCGTCTCCTCGTCTCCTCCTCCCTCAACGTTGCACCACCCTTTTTGTCTCTGCGTTTCGCCTCCCTATGCCGCCAAGAAGTCGAATTCGCCTTAGAAATCAGACGTCTCTGAGAATAATTCGTGCGTCCGTGTCATCGGCCATTTCTCAACGATACTCGGGGCCGACGACACGCAAAAACGGAATTCTCAAGATTCTCCGAGAACCGGTGTAACGCAACTCCGTTGAACGAGGAAACAAAAGAACCACTTTACACAGGGGATCGTTATTCCTCGAGGTTAATATATCCCGTTTACGTCGATGTCGTTACGTTCTACCTCGTTACGTCGTTCACACCGATTACACGCGTACGTGAGCGCGAACGAAAGCAGAACGGATTTCGTTGCGGCGCCCCGTGAAATGGAGTTGGAACGATCGGAAATGCGTCGCGTATTGGCCATTACCTCGACAGATCGAACGAGCATCCTTCTGTTAACCCGACCGAACGTCATTTCGACGTTCGGGCCCCAGGACGAAACGAGAGGCTTAAACGCACTGCAGAACACGACCTATAGTCGCGATATATTGGAAATCATAGCAGCCGCTCGCATATGGCATAATAACGAGCCGTGCCGGCGATTGTCTATCACCTGCAAATCGTTCGAGCACCGTCGTCGTACGTGTGTACGCAAGCACGTATGTCGATGCATTGATACGTGACCTCTCCTCTGCAACCCCGAGCCCCCGAAACACCCTGCCCGACTCGATACTACAGGTAGAATCTCCACCGGCACCGTTCAATACTCCTGTGTGAATAGCGATGCCGAATCGGTGGTCGAACGGGCGCGAATTCCCTCCTGCACACGTGAGAATCGTTTAAACGTCACGCATTGCAACTGTCAGACGGAATCGTTGGGACGAACGGTGACACAAAATTTTTCGCGTCGCCGACACGGCTGTTCGCGCGTCACGAAACACGAAAACACGACGTTGTTTATGGAAAATGCAGAGAAAAAAAAACGCACTCACTCTCTCTCTCTCTCTCTCTCTCTCTCTCTCTCTCTCTCTCTCTCTCTCTCTCTCTCTCTCTCTTCGGGCATGGCGTTACGTCCGCTCCACGGATACACCCACCGACGCATCTCCCTCGTCGTTTCGATTCGCGTCTCATTTTTTTGAATCCTGTCATCCGCGCGCAGGTGATACTGAAATATAAATTTATATTCCGGAGGTAATACCTGGCAGGCTTTTTTTACCGAATACAATTTCAGCGAGACTTTCACGATGGCTATTGAGGACTTTTAAAAGGACCAATTGAGCCTTTCCGCTTCTTGTCCCTCGTTGATTCCTCTTCTATCCTGGATCGTCTTTTAAAGTTTCCACTGATATTCGAACGAAATTGCGCGGTTATTCAGGAATACCTTGTCACGTGTAAGCCGCACAAAGGAAGAGAAAGAGGTTAGCCAGATTAGACTTTAATCGTAACAAAAGTCACGCCGTAAACGATCAACGGCAAGCTGCATAATCGAATGGACAGGTTTTTTTTTTTTTTTAGCGAGAATCCCAGAGAGTGCATCGAGAGACGTTCTTTCCATTCTATTCGACCAAAGTGGCCTCGACGGCACAATGCCTGACTGAACATTGCGACCTATTATTTCATCGAAGAGTTACTTTCCCGAACGAACTTATATTCCTCTTTCTTCTTCCTCTTTCATCCATCCTTTACGTCGTTCTTTTTATCAGCCATCGCTTCTTTCTTCGTACGTTCGCGTTATTAAGGATCATCCCACCGCCGTTGTGCTCGGGTTGGTCGGATCGATTTTCGTCTCGTGCACCAAAGTGCATAGATGCACCTGCAACCACGTAGGTAACATGCACGTCAAGAATAACGCAGAGGCCAGGTGGTGTTCGTTGCTTAAGTAAGCTCCTCGGACGAGCTCGCCGTTTACGGGGAAAAAGGTAGGACGTAAAAGCGAAGAATATCTCCGCTTACCCGAATAAAAGACGTCTTTGAGCCGATGAAATTTCTCGGGGAAATTTCGAACGAATTTGTTAGATATAAGGGAGGGACGAACGAGGAGGAGGAAGGCAGGTTTTATTCGCGCGAATTTGCACTTAGCCGATGACGGCCGGTGCGAGCCGCAAATATCCGTTAATTGATAGATTCTCTAATTCCATAAACCCGTAATTCCATGAACTGAAATGCCATAAATCGAAATTCCATAAAGTCCCTAAATCTACGCGTTGAAATGCGGAAATAACGTCGAAGGACAAAAGCCGTGATCGTGTCCCTTTAAAAATCGCGCAACGTCGGTGTGTTTTTAGTTTAAAAATGTACTTCCTTTGTCTTCAATGCTGGAAGATTTGCATACGTGTCCTTTTCACTGCGAGAACGTGAAACGGTGACCGAACAGTCGAAGCGAATCGGTATTACCGTCCGGTAGATGCAGTTTACCTCGTCTCTGTTTCTCCTTTTCTCTCTTCTCTCTCTCACTCTCTCTCTTCCTCTTTCGATCTCGATCTTCCATTCCGTTCTACGTGCACGTGTATATTAACAGAAGGCAATGACAGTTCTCGTGACAGCCACGTGACATTTGCGGTCGTTCCACTGGGTATCTAATTATCGTTCGCCACGTAGGCCGGCCAACCGGGGATTCTTTCTCGCATTTGCGTAAGAATCGAATTCGCGAATTGAGAGCACGATGTAAAAATAAACAACGATACGCTCCACATACCGGATGAACGTTCGAAGATGAAACTTCAAAAGTGTCATCTCGACGTATCTACACACGTACGATTTTCCAAATTCGTTTAAATGAGAAACACGTTTACTGAAATTCTATCATTACACAATCGATAATATGATACGGTACGATGGTATATAACTGTTAATTAATTAAGATATATTTCATCATTCTCTTGCGTAACGTTTATTCAATCGTTGCGCAACATCATTTTCACGCACGAGGAAAACGGGATGTCGGTGAAAGAATATTTATACCAATCCTGCCTCGTACAATCGACTTCACTCCACATACTCCAAAGGATTCGAATTACCGAAACGTCGTCGTTAAAGCCGGTTCAAGTTGTCGCGCGAAAATCAACTCCACCGGTACGGCCGCGTTCGCCGTTAGAAAAGCTTAATTACGTCGGTAGATCGGGCAAAAAGCCGGGCGTAAGCTCATTCTCATACTCGGAGCAAAATCCCGCATTGTTCGCGAAACCTCCCCCGTGGTTGGTGCCGTCGTCCCTTCTGCTGCTAGGCGCGCGTCCTCCATACACACCAAACGTACCACCACCACCATGTGCCCCGGCCATCATCCTCTCCCCTATAGTGCCGCCGTTGAAAGCCACTCCTGATCATTCGCGCGTACTATATTATTTTTACCTCCGCAACTAGAGCAGCGAAACACGTAGCGTTATCAAACACGGGCTTTGTCTAACTTTAATTGAAAATATTGGAATAAATCTTCCAATAGACATTGTCGACGTGAAACTGGCGCGATGCCGGGAGAGCGAGAGGGTGGAGAAGGGAGAAAAGGGACAAACGACTCGATGGCTGTTGGGTGGAAGAGGGACACGAGCATCGACAAGCGGGCCAGAAGAGGTAAATAGCCATTTGCGGTCGAGTTTATAGCGGAGGTTCGTTGCTCAAAAATGCCTCTCGGCACGCAGTCAGCCGACCGTTTTGGCAATTCGAATCAATCCCGTGTCTATTTCCATCTCCCATCCCAGTCCAATGTTCTCGCGTCGCACCCGTCACCTTTATTTCGTCGAAACAGTTTATGCTGTATCAGTGATTCCGTTGGTGCGGCAAATGAACTTTGGCTTACCGCGCTCTTTCTATGATCGTTTGCGTTGGCTGCTATCATGTGTGTAGGGGTGTTTGTACGAGACTGGGGATAAGAGATATGTAGAAGAAGAGAGAGGGGGTAACGAAAGGATATTATTGTAGCAGGTGATACAACGACTGAGACCCTATTCGCAACTTACAACGGGGAACACGGCCGAAGTGGAAACTGGGTTTAAAGTACGTCCACAGGGAAACGGTTGATTCTCTTTCCTTCTTCGCGCGAGACCTGATTTTGAATAACAGAATTCAGGATATCCATTCGGCTCGTCGTAAACGTACCTACTTTAATAACTGAGACAAGCACCGCGAGAAAAATTCCACCAATGTATCACGCAGGGCGATTAAACCTGAAAAATTCTATCCAAGGTCTCTCGATCGACGAATGATTTTTTTTTTCGTTAAGCTTCCGCTGATCGAGAGCCCGGAATCCCGATAATGACTATAACGAATCGTCGTAATGGCAACACTCGTTCGGGCGAACGTTTCCACGTGAACGACAACGCCACTGCTTTGGAATTCCAAGCACGACGGGGTACATAGGCACGAGCAACGACGGTTATCGAAGTCGATCATTCAATTTTGCGCTGCAAATTGTCCGCGCCGGAAACTCATATCCGGGCTCTTCCGGTTCACCCTCATTCCGCCCCCGGGAAGAGGAATCTCGCGAAGGGGCAGCTCGACTGGATGGGCCGCTAAGAGAGCGAGGTAGAAGCTATGTTGGGAGAGAGAGAAAGAGAGAAAGAGCAGGAGAGAGAAACCCACAGAGAGATACAGGGAAAGAGAGAGAGAGAGAGAGACAGAAAGGGCAAGGACAGACAGGAGAATCAGGGAACGAAGAAGTAGAATAGGCAGGGGCCCTGACGTGGATGAGCAGCGAACTACGCATCCGGTTGATCGCTCGTCGATCTACCAGGACTGTTCTCGTTATAACGGAGCATCTCGAGGACCGACTCTCACCTGTACTTCGTTCTTCGATCGTTTCGTCCTCGTGCCCTTGAGCGGAAGATTCCTTCCCCTTTTCCTTCTTATAAATCTGCCAATAGTCCGAATCTCAAGGTTTCAAGTATCTCTTCTCTCAACTTGCTATTTTTTTTTGTTCTACGATAGTACAGTAAATCCTCTTGTAAATCTTGCGTGTAGATGCGTTTAGAAACGCCAGGCGAAAAATTTTGTTTTCGGCGATTTATATATTTCGACATATTTCGGAATTCAGAATCCATATTCCGGTCTATACTACAGTCAAACGAGTCCCGTTACATTTAACTCCTGCATCTTTGAGGGGGTGGTTTTTCATATTCTGACCCTTTCTACATTCGCGGTCAGCTGGAGCCGCATAAAAACACTGAATAGGCACCTCCCTCGATAAATGCACAGGTCGTAACCGAATATTGCTCTTAGTTAGCAGAGGCATCTAATCTGTGTTTACATTCGGGCTTCAACCGAGCGCGAGCTTAGAAAAGGACAGACAGTAGAAGAGACAGAGAGAGGAAGCAAACAAAGTGAGCGGCACGAAAGTATGGGCGAGGCATTGCTAATGCAACAAAAAACTTGGTCGTTTATTAATTTTGCTGAATGTAACTTTTCCCAATGTATTTTTCAGATTTTTCTGATTACAATGATACCAAACATGATATGTTTTAATCATGTAAATACTAAGTAAATATATTAAATATTGAAAAAATATAATTCAAACTATATCGTGTTTGGTATCATTTTAATCAGAAAAATCTCACAAATACGTGAGCAAAGGTTTCAAAAAAAAAGAATCAAAAATGAAAACGGCCGACCCTCCAATTAGTATTGCCTCACCGATACGTTCGGGCCGGTCCCCCTGTGGATTGGACCTCACTGTCTCTTCTACAGTCTGTCTTTTTTTAAGCTCGCGCTCGGCTCGAGCCCTAATGTAAACACAGATTCGGCACCGGTACACGATAAGAGCACTGCTTTGCCCCCGAAATGAGTGCATTTATCGAGGGTTTACTGTATTATTCCAACGATCATTTGAAAAAAATAAATCTTTCTTCTCGGGGATCCCGAAGAATCGAAATCACGATTGCCCATGATGTTTACGTGAAACTAGTTCGTCCGATTTAACTTTGTCCATGTAAAAAGGAGATTCCACGGTGGTCCCAGAAGGTCACGGTGGACTACTGTTATCAAACTGGCTACGTAATTCTGACATTATTATGCATCAACCTTCGCACATGAAATCTATGGGGAATAAAATTTCACGTGGGCTCGGATCTTTCCCGCCGGCGCTACCGATTTTTCTAGGCTCCCTCGGACCGTCGAATGGTAATTGCGCCTCGTGGCGAATAAAATTTTTGTAACTTTCCACGGAAGGTGATGGGAATTCGTTGGAATAGCGCGCGAAATGATTTGTTTTCGAACGAGTGCGATTGAACTCCCGTTCGCCGTTGGGAACGGACAGAACGAAAGTGACAAGGACGATGGACGACGACGACGACGACGATGACGACGAGCCGATGCAAATTAGGATTTGTCGAATCGATCCTCACGTAAATTGAAACGCTAATTAGGCTCTAGGCACTAACTATTATCGGCTGCGCCTGCAATTAGTACCCTTTTAGCATGTACGGTCTAAATTTTCGAAACTGTTTCGACAAATACGTCGAAGCGTTCCGCGTGAATGATGATATAGGCTTCATTAACGGCTCACGCTCCACTTAACTGGCTCGTTTGCGCCGATTACGCTTCGGAAGATCGCCCTATAAATTCCCTAGCTCAATGTAAAAGTATCGTAAAATTATGCACGATGACTCGAGCTCCTACGAGAGTTTATAGTCCTAGCGCATCGAACGCAACAACGTTAACCGTCGACGAGTCCAAACGACGGATTACATAGACGTTTTGCCGATTAACGTAAGCCAAACTCGGTCGTCCATGAAAATGTCCCTAGAATTCTTGTAAAATCGATTCAACGATAACACGAGGAACGTTCCTTCCCTGTTACGTCCATACAAACGTTTCGATGTGTGCGTCTAACGCGAATATGCCAAAATTTGGCCAGTTTTATTTTCTTGCCTCGATTAATCGTAAAACTGCTCGGGAAATTCAATTCTGAGATAATCGAGCAATACAAATGCAAATATCCAACGGATTCGCGCTACTGGTGCTAGCTATTTCGAAATATTCCGCATAAATAAACAATCTGCAACTACGCATTACATCCATTTAGAATATCGATTCCCGAGCGTTCCATCGCGGTTAAAGCGATAGAATTAAATAATACCGACGATCCAGGACACTGCTTTTCATTTCCGGATTCAAGCTAATGCAAAATCAAAGTATTCCTGTCCGTGGAACGTGAATTGTCTTTGCGCTTCCGTCTCGAAGCTCGTGCGACAAGCACGAGAATCGGCGACTCGCTAATTTTACGACGAAACAGAACGTTTGTCTGTTGACCTTCCGGGACACTTTATTTTTTCATTGCAGCTTCATTCCGTGCAGAATCGTTTCGACCGTACGCGATATCGTCGTTTCCACGGTTACTTTCATCCTCGTCGTGCAGACCTTACGATTCATCGTCGAAACGGACATCGAGGACGTTGTAATTGTTAAACGTCGTATCGTCGACGTATATCTCCATCGATTCGTTCTCGCGGGAAAACAATTTTTTGCACGGAGAGAATATATCGAATCGGTGTATCGTTTATCGCGCACGAACGGCATATTCGATTTTACGCACGATCCGACAGCTCCCGGTCACCTCTCCCGATAATCAAAGCGACGTTTTGTAACATTTCGCTGCGACGGCTGGGCGAATTCATCGACACGAAAGGTAATAATACCTATACACCTATCCCTGTATTTTCAGACAATCGTTATTCTTCCTATTCGTCCACAATGGGATCACGATTGAAATCCATTACGAGATGAGTGAGAGAGAGGGGGAGAAAGAAGAAAATTACACGAGGAGTAATAATTGTAAAATTTCTCCTCTCTCGAAATTTTGCGTTTTCGCACAATTGCATCGCGCCGGAAGGGCGTAACGAAAGGACCGTTGTATGAAAGAGCTTACAGGCAAAGGCGTACTCGAAAGTGGCTTTTGTGCAATTCATGTCGTTGATAGTAGTTGCCGGTATTCGCGACACCAATGGCATTACCGTGCCTAGCTCGCGGCAGAAACGAACTTGGATGCAAGCAACATAACCAACGTTTCACTCGACTGACGCACCGATAGCGTCACAGTTTCCAGGATTCGTTTAACGTAATTCAAACGAAAGTTGGCGAAGTTGTAGCAGTTAGAGCGACAGCCGGTGTCAGAATCGCGTGAGCTACGGGAAGGACGAAGATGGGAATTGCATTCGATGTATTACAAATTTCAGTTCATCGTCTCTTTTGTCTATTGTGATGAGGATGCGTGTGAATGCCAAAGAAGGGTGGGATAACGGTAGCTCGAATGGGGGAGGAACTTTTTCGGACTTTGAAGATCGTCGGTGGTTCTTTGTATGCGTGTTGAAAGTTAAAAAGAACGATGAAAGAGAGAGAGAGAGAGTATGCGCTCTCGAAATCGAGAAAATTTCGTGAACTCGATCTCGGAATGACTTAGAGAATCACTTTCTTACAGACGCTTAAACGAGAGAAGGCGCGGATGGCGTGAGAGGCGAAAGAAGTTGGCCGGCCTACTAAAAATTCAAGCGGGCAAATTTCCCTGGGAATAAATTTCCAACTTTTCCCTCAGAGAACAGCCGAGCAAATACACTGTGGCAAGCTTCGCCCAACCTCGGATGAACTGGAAAGTTTGACGCATTGTCGGCGAATAAACGGAAACGATTGTTACGCAACGTTCCGCGAAAAGAAAGGAATAAGAGTTTGTTAACGTACGTCGAGCGGCCGACAACTCCCGTTTTTATTGTTAAAACTTGGACGGCAACAGCGTGATTGAGAACTTTGTTTTGTAGCTTAAAGGACACGCCGAGAGGAAAAAGAGTGAAATTATGCATAATAATGATACAACTGCTCCAACGAAGACGTAAGTAGACATCGGATGAATTATAATTTTTTATTAAGCGATCCTGCTTTCTTTTGTTTCTTTTTCTTCGTAAATCCTTCGTACGATAAAAAATACTCTGACTTTAACGTGAAAAAGATCGGAGACTAAAAATCATCACGAGACGACGCCAACGGTAACCTTATCGATGAACGCTGATGGAAAAGAGTACCTCTCGTTGCCTCGAGGAAGATCTTCCTGTCTCAGAAGACAAAGTATACCTTTAAACACCATCATCAGCCATCGTCGAGGTCTTTTCGGGTAATACAAATTTCCTCTCTATTTTCGCCTATAATATGACTGTTATCGTGACATAAATTTTCATAACCGCCATCGATAATGCCGCAAAGTCGAGATGGGAAAACATGTTGCGCCCGTATGCATACAACCAAATCAAATATAAGAACGCATCGACGTTAAACCGTATAATTTTACGATCAGTGAATTCGTTTTTCATGCGAAATATTTTTGAGCGTGTCGATTCAACGATTCGGTTAAATTAATATTGCCGAGTGTATCGATGCGAAAATGGGGAATACAGATAAATACTTTTGACGTTGCACGACCTGCGAAAAATTCTGTAGTTTCGATACCCAATTGTACTTTATTTTCGATGGTTAAAAAAAACAGAAAAAAAGAGAAATATATACTCTCGAATTAAACGAGCATGATTCGTTTCCCGTGACAGAGCGTTAATATCCGGAATAGGCAGCAACATGTCTCTGCCATCTTGCTTGCCGCAAGATCAGGATCTTTTGTCGGGTCATCACGCAGGATCAAAAACACCGGTGCCAATTCATCATAATCAAAATCGCCAAGAAAAATACAATAACGATTGGCAAAAACCACCGCCCAATATACTGTCATTGACACCGGTCAACACGGCCTGCGTACCATTAACGGCGCTTGAGACTGTCAAAGGTGAATATACGAAGACTTAAATTGCAACGATAGAAATGAATGAATTTTTCAAAATCTTTTAATCAAGTATCACCTAAGCTCACTTCCTTCTTCTAAAACAGTGAAACATCAGAGTCCGGAACAACGATCAAGATACGAAAACAAGTTAAAATTCGACTCGGAAATGGTATCTATAATGAGCACCCTTTACGCAAAATTGTTGATCGTTGTCGGAGTAGCTATACCTGTTACAGCCACCGTCAGCCAAAGAATTCCAGCCGTCGTGAATCAGGTCTGTGACAAAGGTTGACCATTCTTTGTGCAATTCTTTTTTTTTCCTTTCTGTGTCATCCTCTTATCATGCGCTTCATTAAAATCTACCGAGAGAGACCGAACGATTTTACGAATGAGGAGACATCGTTTCACGAGATGACTCGCCCGGTGCACTGGACTCGTAATTCTTTTTTGCACGACTGCTTCAAAAGGATGAAGCGCAACTTATTCTTTCAGGGATTTTACCTTTACCTCTACCTTGCCAGCGTTACCTTCGTGATAGCCATGTACACTATCGTCTCGAAGGATAATTCTGCGAGGAATCTGACGCAACCGAACGAGAAGCAGGAGCAGACTTTCACATTCGACGAAAGATACGATCGTACGCGTATAAATCAGGTAAACATTCCATCGTTTCGGTGTATCATTGTCGTTTAAATCTGCAGTAAATTCCCGATCGGTGAGTTCGCGCTCGAGAATTCCGGTAAAAAATTGTACACTTTTCACGAAACGTATCCTACTTCTGTGAAATACCAATATCCGCATATTTCAAATTTTTTGCGGTACGAAATTGTATAAAGCGAAGCCCTCGACGAATTTTCGAAAATCCACGGAAATTCGAGCAAAAAACGTTGAAAATATTTCACTCTGTCTCGATAGTTGTTATTTCTGTAACACACGTTCCACGGGCGTTAAATCCGTTATACTTAAATATAACAAATAAGTACTTTGAAAAAAGAGCGATCAAATAGCAAAGAAGATGATCAATCAAGTAATTTCTGTTATAAGATACACGTGAAATATCTACTGTACTGCTTTCGTATTAACACTAGACCTACCAAACCAGTCAAAATGACTGGTACACAATTTTTTCCAAAAATTGTCCAAGTTTATAGGACCGTCATAGAATAGATATTCTACGTTCATCTCATAAAATATAAATTACTAAATCGATCAACTTTTCCACCTCTTAATTCTCCTTGTTTCAAAGTACTCATTTAATATATTTAAATATAATAGATTTAACGCCGGCAGTTCTAGTGTTAATTTGAGAAATATTTATAAAATAAGTGGGAACCCGTGAATTTGACGGATTCCGTTGATCTAATGTTAATATACATCGAAACAATACAAAGTTCTCAGGTTCTTAGCGCGCACGAAATTCGTGTAGGTCGAACGGAACGTTAAATCGTCGGATTCAAACGGGTCCGCGAACCCGACGATACATTCATTAAAATCATTCTGAGCGCGGCCACGCGCGAGAACGCGTAAACTGCCATTTTCTGATTAGAGCGAGGCATTGAAGTGCGCCGTGGGGTGTACAATGAAATCTTTGTTTCGCAGACCCAACAATACGGCAGCTTTTGTCTGAGACTCGGCGCGGTGGGATTCGGCGCCGGTTCCCTGGTATTTACGGGATTGCAAATTGGGGCGGAAATAGCTTCCGGGCCGTTCAGGGCGATTACACCAGGTGCCAGACTGCTCTTGGTCACGGCCCAGATGCACTTCATATTTCTCAGTAGCAAAAGTCTCGAGTTAACCCGACACAGCGCCCTGGCCAAGTTAGGCCTGATGCACATGATAGCGACGAATCTTTGCGAGTGGCTGCAGGTAAGGAATATAGTATCTTATTGACTTCCTCGCGTACTCGTGTCTTTGCCGTCTTCCCCATCTCTCCGTCATGCATACCGAATAAAAATTGAAGAGAAACAAACAGTAAACGGGGAGGGGTTGGTATTGAGACAATGCAATTCTACGAAGTTGCGATTGCATACCTACGGCGACGTACGAACGAAATGAATGGGGGAGTAGGTAAATTTGCATAAATATGAAATTTTTATCGACGTCAATGCCACGAGGACGTGTTCGTAACAAGCGTATGTATTCACTTTGGCTAATATTTCGCGATCGAGGGATGTAAAATGGGAGGACGGTAAATGTGGTTGAAGGGAATAAGAATATAAGGGTGGTTGATACGATTCGGTGGAGGAAAAGTCGACGTCCTTCCGTCGCGATGAACTCGGATGAATGTATTAATGCAATACACGGACGTGTATCGATTATTGACGTTATTATGGAACAATGAAATTATAAGAACAGTCGCGATTATTTGAGTAACTCTCGAGCGTAGAAAAAGGGGTCGCTCGAGGAGGATGAAGAAACGAATGGAAGAGGGGCGAGGCGAGAGAAAATGCGAGAGGGAAGATGAATCGTCGGTGGAAATTACGATTCGATAATCGATAACCTTTTTAATTTCGTTGTATGACGATTAAACGTATTTGCTGTTTAATGAAATCAAATGTGATATTTATCGGTAGTTTCTGTAACGTATATTTAGCGAAATACATCAACGTGGCCGTTGGTGAGTCAGATTTCACGTCTGACCGTTCCGAGGGAATCGTAATCGTTTATTACCAGCGGTTAAATATTTTCCGAATAAAATATTTCCATCTTTTCGATTATATAAACAATACTTGTCAAATTATCCCCATAAATTGGCCACGTTGGGCGAACCTTTTTTAACAGATACCCGACGAACTGTCATCGTGTCATAAGATTTGAAGTTTCTCGCACATTTCTGAGCATTCGTCAGGCATAGCCAGTGATTACGTTTGTTTCTAAGGCCCTCGTTGAGGAAACGCAAAACGAGATCGATCAGTTGGGTCACACTTACGATGACGAGGATGGAATCTTGAGGTCTCTCTTGAGAGACGCCAGTCCCTTTCTTTTTCCATGCACGATCGAATTCAGTTTAATTTGCGCGGTGATACTGTTCGAGATGTGGAAGAGGGTTGACGAGAAAGTCGATTCAAAGAGCGAAAACCCAACGAGATCCTCGTATTACCTTAGCATAGACTGCAGCAGCTCTCACAGGTCGGGAAGATTTTTTTCATTAAATCGATACAAAGCACTGCGATTTGACAATGTAATGTCATCGACAGTTTTAACGAGTGGTTTAGAAATCTTCTAGACCATATTATCGATACTGGACGACGCTCTTATCATTGAATCTCTTTCAGAGGACTTTTCGGAGGGATTCTCCTGGTGGCTGCGACGGTACTAAGTTTAATTATGTTCTTCGTTTTGAAAGAGGCCAAACTTAAAATAGCGATCGTTCAAGTGACCGCTGTGAATGCCACCATACTCGTCTTAGGTGAATCATATTATCCGAGTACATTGTAAATCAATAATCGAGCAGTGCGTCTAAAACTTCGTATCTTTCACGAGGAGTATAATACTTTAACCTCAACATCAGGAACAATTGCTGCTATCGCGGGTACTTTGAAACTACGAGCCTTACAACAAAAAGTTATTAAGCCGCCAAACTTGGATACGACCCTATTGGCGGCAGCGCAGGCGGGCATTTACCTACATTGTCTTTTTGGGATGGCTGGTGGTATTTTAACGATGGGACCGACCTGGGTGCTGTCGCTGGTTACCGATTTATTGGCCCTGATGCAGAGCACCTGCCAAACGTTGCTTATAAAAGTGAGGGGTTTAAATTGAATTTTTTGAAAGTTCAAGAGCAGAAGAATAATTACTGTCAAATTTACAGATCGCATGGAAAAGACGATGCTCCAGAAACGACAAGCCTGGCAAAGAAATTATCACTTTCCTGATAGTCGTCAATATCGCCCTATGGACGGTGAACACTTTGGAAAAATCTCGAGCGGGTGTTCGTCCCGATCACCTTCGATTCTTTGGTATCTGGGCATGGACGATCATAACCCACGTTTCCATGCCTCTCGCGATCTTCTATCGATTTCATTCTGCCATCTGTCTGTTCGAGATCTGGAAGACCTGCTACAAGAGCAGATCAAACAGTCTCATACACGCGACGCGCTAGTATTCTCGATGGATCGATCGCACGAAGTAGTTAAACGATCCGTGATTTTCACGTTAATTTGTAATCACGTGAAAATGAACGTCCTAACGTGGCAGAAGCGCGTTATATTTAATATACGAGGTCTCGTAATACGTACAAAGTGCACACGTAGAACCGCGCGCCAAGTGGAAACATCCCGTCGCGGCCCCACCTCATCCCTTTGTATCGTTAATTAATATCGAGAATCGAATTACGAACAAAAATTGCGTTAGGAGCAACCGCCGCCGCGGAGCAAAGGAAGGAAAATTTCGTGCTGTACAGTCTCTGATATCTTGCCAGGTTCCTAACGTAAGGACGGGACAAAGGGTAAAAGGGGTGCTTCAAAGGACAAAGAAGGGGGGGGAGGGTGGAAAGTCGCTCGGTGCCACGCTTCGCCACCAAATTGATGGAGGTGCGTACTTTTATCGAGGTACATGGAAAAGATAGACGGTAACAGGGAACGGTGGACGTCGACAGTTTGATACGGTTTACGGTAAACACATTTCGGTAGCAATCACATCATGGGGCAAGCAAGCTCTGCTGCAGCGAGGAGTAGGTGATGCTTCGGTGGTCGGAGAGTTGGAGAAGGTGAGCGAGTGGTCGGTGAAGGGCTCTTAGCCCAGCCCTTTGTTGCTCCTGCCACCACTATTGCTTCTCCCACCCTGCTGAAACGGGCTGGGAGCTTTACTCTTGGCCAAAGGCCTCTGATTTACTTAGCCTATCGAGTGCTCTCGGACTCGTCCACCAAGAATATCCTATATATTGACCAGTAGTCCAACATCGTACACCGAAATTCCCAACTTAATGCTCCGTTTGGAAACTCGAACGTGCTCGCTTACGGAAAAATAAAGGAAATGCTTGACGGCGGGAAATTGAAAGACGGCCATGATATACGACGACTCGTGTGTCTTGGGGTAAATTTATTTTCAACGGTTTCAAAGATTCATCGAGAACTTAAGGGAAAGGATCAATGTTGAGATAAATACGTTATTAGCTCGAAACGGGCATACGACGTATTCGTTGGAGGGAAGAATACTTTGGTGTTCGAGGTACGCCATCACCTCTCTACTCGTACGTTTTGTTTTTCCTGCGGATTCAACGAGGATTTACCGTTACTACAACTTCTTACCGCGAATAGTCACTACTACTTGTGCAGAGGGTGTAACGGATGGAAATCTCTCGATACTGGGAAGAAAGCAGGGAAATCTTAGGCGAGATCTTCTCGCCAAATGCGAAACGGTTTCTGCACGGTCGTTGTCTTGTTGGAGGATTTACGCAAAACTCGTGAAACTGTGTAAACATATGTATGGTATATGTGTACGTTTATATGTATGCAATATATTGGCGTTGAATCAAATTCATCGGCTTGCTCGCGACGACAATCAATTCGTTCTATTTGTAGCATTTAATTTATCATAAATTTCAAGGGACTCCGTAATCGATGCCGGTAATGGTAAAATAACGAATTATCCAATAACGATAATAGTTACACCCACTCGGTGCCGAAGTAATAACAATATTGATCATTAACGGCGGAGAGATTATACAAAATGAAATTCCCTTTGGTGGTAGAAAATCAATGTGCATTAATTATCAACAGAAAAAAAATCCAAAGCAAGGGAAGAAAAAAGAGAAAGTTGAACAATGACGAGATATCTTCTCGTTACTTTCTTCCGCAAGGCGGAAACTTTCGAAGATGACGCGAGGCACTGCATTCCAGCTGCCCAGGGAAAAATCTCGCAATTTATCGGTTTACCCATCCACCCTTAAAGCCCTTCGAACCCCCGCTGATTCTCGAATCTGCGATGCGACGGAGAAAAGGGAAAGGAGTAACAGAGAAGGGACGTTCCTTGCACGGCAAAGGGACGAGGAAACCTTGATATATCCGCCAAACACAAGGAGCTAGGACGCCTTGGCGGATTTATCGGGACTACGGATAATGGATGGCTTCCACGGGGTGGAAAAACTTTTTTAAATAATACAACGTAGAACTAGAACGAGGAAAACTGCCGATGTTTCGGCGATCTAAAATACCCTGCGGAACGGACGGTGGAAGAGTGGCACGTTTTACGGAAACGCGCTAGAAAATCGTTGGAGCTTCAATAACGTTCATTTTAAAAAGAACATCCTTTTACAAGGCACCCGATTCGTCGACAACGAAGCTCATTGTGAATCGATCCATAAAAATCGACCTCTAAAAAGCACCGTCGCACAAAGCTGGATATCTAAAGAAGCTACGCAAAGGGACAGCCGCGCGGTTCTGCTTCTCGACCCAATTACGGGGTCTAATGAATTTTCGATACATTCTCTTCGCTCTGTAATATCGTTAAAAAATCCTAGAAAGTAAATTATTCGAGTCCATAATACGACCGGAGGAAAAAAGGAGTGACAGTGGTATTGGCAGAGCAACTACCAGACAAAAACCACCACCGGAGGTCGTCGATTGGACGATCCTCGGGAATGTATTTAATTCGATTGGCCTCTGCCGCCATCTGGCCGAGACAAGGAGGGAAGAGAGGCTGAGAGAGGGTGACTTGCAACGACGGGGAGAGAACCTCTGTTTCCGGCGGAAATGAGGCCTTCGCGACTCGCATTCCCATCCTCTGTCTCTTTCTCCATCCCCCGAAACGCCCTCGCGACCCTCTCTCGCCACCCTGTGGCCATCCCCCTAACCGAACGTTTCTATCGCCCTCTATCTCGAGGGTGAGGGCGTAAATTGTATTTATATTCCATCTCTCGCGCCCAGGTAAATATTTCGTGTTACCACACACACCTGGCACGCTCGTGCCAACGGAAGAGGCTTCTTCTCTCCAAAAGATCATTGAAATTTCACCTATACCGATAAATGCAAATGATATTTCGTGTGCTGGGAATATTTACACGGTAAACATATCCGGGCGGTGTGTGTGCCGATGTTAAATTTAAATTTGCGATCAGTTTTACAATTGTGAAAAATTTTATGATTAAGTATATATATTCGTATTATATATATCATTTCTTCCTGTCACTTCTATGTCATTTCTGACGGGGTAGAAATGCTTCGTGCCGTTTAAAACATCAAAATTGAAATATATCTGAGAATAAGGTAAACTTTCTCGAAAACTTTCGGCAGTTGCAACTTATGCAAGTCTTGTTTCACACCTCCCTTCGGAAAAATCCCACACGTCCAGAAATTTTTAACGACCGATTTCTGGAAATTTCCAAATCCCACATATATGCTACGGTTTCATATACATATATGCTTCTGATAATGTTTAAAGCCACGAAGTTTAAGTCCGCTTTCTCGCACCACGATTACAGTGTTCCTCTTTCCCGTGTAAAGAGGTAAAGAGGTAAGCCTTCGGAAAAAGGGTGGAAAGGTAAAGACGTGCAAAGAATCAGCGTCGGAAGAGATTATCGTTGCTCTCTCGTGAATGTCGCTTGATCTCGAAAGATGTAATTTTCGCTGTATGCCCGGATTAGAAGCCAGCTCTCGTTGGATTCCGAGCTCTAACGCTTGATAAGTATTGCCAGCTCCTGGTTCACCCCCTTGAATACACCAGGAACCGGCAAAAGGATTCGAGATGATCTCGATGGGATCGATCGGCCTCCATATGACGTCACGGGTCACGACGATAGACGGCCGTTATGTCTCGTTAAGAATCTACGTACCGTAATAGCGTGGATTAATGGTAAGACCGTGGAGGGTAAAACAACCCTATGCTTCCACGTTAAAGCTATAATTACAAGTTTTACGGCATTTGCCTCGACGAGACTGATTTTGCTTAACGCTTCGAAAGAATCTTTACCGGAACGTTACAAACTGGGGAACTTAAGAAATCTCTCATAGGTCATTTTAACCGGGAGGAGATAAACGTATAATTAATATTTACGCGAGAATATTGAAAAAATTTTGGGGGTTTTCTATATTTGGACTTAATAAGCCGTTCAAACTATGAAACTTATTGGTTGAAAGGGTCGGTAGATAGTCTAGAGGTAGAGGGACAAAATTTTTGCTATCAGACGTTTCTTAAAATCAGGTAAGAGGATCATTCGAGGATTCTATAAAAAAATCTCGAGGGAAGATTTATCGGCGTAGAATGAAGTCTTAGGTAACTTTCAATTTAATTTTTTTTCTCTTTCTCCTTCTTTAAGTAGGATATACTGTCAGAGGGAAAATTATAAATTGCAGGAAAATGTTGAAGTATGCTGATGTTTCTCCTTTATTATCTCGTAGTGGTTCGATCTGGTACTGCTGCTAGTACGCTTATTGTTCACTAGGCGTTGTTCCAAGCCTTATCATTTGCGTGTCTTTCGTTAAATCTCAATCAGAATATGTATTGACTGTGAACGCTACAACAGTTGTCTCAGCAAGATATAATGGAGAGGTCAGGATCTTGGATTGTTTTCATTGACGAGTTCTCTCCGAACTCTTAGCAGATATCCAGATCGAGGCACAATAATATTTCTTCTTTCTATCGGTAAGAGGGTTGAAGGGTTCGTTCAGCCGGTATGACTGCAGCATAAAGGTAATCGAACGACCGCGCCACCTCTCTGTTCTCTTTCTCAATTATGCAAGAACGTAACAAAAGCTGCTGCAGCCCCCCGGGTCACGATTTCCCCCTACCCAATGCGTCACAGACGCAATCATCGAATACTTAAGACTATGAGTTACATTGTCACTAGATGCACAACCGATAGAACAATGAAACTGTCGATAAATTAGTTTCTGTTATTCCAAAACAATATACATAGCAGTATATAAAGTTCACAATACCAGTGCAACACAATTCCTACCTCACTTGGTGTTTCAAGTAAATTTTTATTTTGCCATTAATAATGCCTCCCAACAGCTGCTACGACGTCAATGCGCATGCCATTGTGTTCGCGTATGTAAAAAATAAGGAAAACATTGAATTACCATCGTTTGATCATTCGTAATTAAACTTGCGTCGGCTTTGGCATTTTCGAGGGTTCCGACGTCTGTGGCAGCTGAACACATTTCGCTAGTGACCGTATCTAAAACGAAAATGGAACAAGATCCTTTGTTAAAATCAGATGGATAAATTGACAAAGCGATATCTTTGAATATCATCCCACAAAGTTCATTTGTGCCTTCGCTATTAAACGCAAAGGTTTCAAAAGCTGTAAGAAGCTGGCTGTGTATCGTTGTATGTTGTAGGTATTACTTACTTTTGGAATTCCCACTCTCGATTGTCGAGTGGACAAACCTGTCGAGTCTTCAACCAGCGTGAGATGCAATGGAAATGGAATGCATGCTATGCGAACAAAAAATATTAAATAATTTAAAAAAAAAGGTATAAATATATCTCAAATACGCAGTAGATACTAAATATGAATTGTAACATAAAGAGGCACAGAGTACGCGTACATTGCATACACCCCAAGCTACGGTACACTCTTCGCTGGTAGCTGATGCTTGATTCGCTTGACATTCGATACACAGGTCCATTATATGATTACGACAAATAGCGCAATTGTCCACTACAATATCTGTAACGCAATAATTTTACAATTAGAGTAATGTCGATAAATGAAAACGATATTCTCCAGCTAAACTTCGTTGAAAACTTGTATCAATAAAAGATTTGTTGAAACGCACCCCAAGCCCAAAGTGCCACCGCATTCCACTGAAACAAAAAATTTTGCATTTCTGGTTAAACACCGTCTATAAACCACATGTTTATAGCACAACATTGTAATGACAAAGCGGAAAGTAGGTTAGTATTCGTAAGTGAAGCCTCCGTATGCAAATACAATTGCTATAGACTTTAAGAATCACATTCTTCTGTTCTCCACTCACCTTTTTCACTTCGAAACGCTTCTTTTCTCCTTTACCACTGCTAGAACTTGGTAAATCATTTTCTTCATCATCAATTTCCATCGCTGACGCCATGTTTAAATTTTGATACCGCGAGCCGAGTGACACCTGGATTATGAAAATATGACTAGAGATGGCGTAAAATACTACTCGTGAATCACGAGTGATTCGATCAGGTTCGTCCTCAATCACAGTGATTTTTCAAAAGCAAATTTATTCTTTGCACAAGTTCCATAACTTGTACATTTTAGGTATGTAGAAAGGAATTTTTCTAACTCTAATCGCCGGGTGCTCTAAACTTTAATAAGGGTAACTAGATGAAAGTTCCAAAAACATTTCATGGGTATTCGGGGTAGAAAATCACAATTTTAACTAGTCATAAATTATTGGTTTATACCAGAGACGTATATATCAAAACTGAAACTGAAGCAGCGAGAATTATGATTCGAAAAATGTTTTGCGTTAGCATTCGAAGGAGGCGGTAGCGTCGATAAATTTAGTTTCTACAGGAGGCGGCAGAAAGCGGTAGTGTCTCACAAAAATTTGAAATATGGTGCGCTTAGCTGTCGCTCTTTGTTTAAATACGGTCATTTTTAGTATGAATACTATCTCGGAAAAAGGGATGCCATTAATCTCGCAATACTACATTTTACAAAGAGGACACTTCCCAGGGGTTGATAGTTTCGAGACTCTACGTTAATTGAAAACCTGAACCGAGTAAAATCCCGTGCACAAATTGTGCGGTCTCGCAAAGTTACTTTGGCGAATCTAATAACAAAATTCAACTCGTTTATTTCTATTCGCAACGCTAATTTCGCGGGAGCTGATACAAACAAAATCGCGATTGCAGCAGCGACTCCCTCGTTGGGCGGGGAAACATCAAACCCACCAAATAACTAACTACTATCTATTACTACTGACTACTGCTACATGCACTAAGCGAGCACAGTGACAAAATGTTTAATAAAAATGGTAATGGCGCCCCATTCTAGAATCCGGGGATTCGAAAATGGTTAACCACTCGTTGCGACCCTTCTTGCGACAGTTTGTCGGGCCTCTTCGGCGGATGCTTCTTCTCTTTTCGGGCTCCTGCCCCAGGAACGTTGCTCGAATACCTCATCATAACGTTTACAATTGTCAGCTACCCCGAGGAGCTTTCGCGACGAAACGGCGCGAGCAATGCGAAGACGAGCAGCGATTTCAGAAATCGCCCCTCGTTGCGTGCGCAAGTGCCCGCGCTGTTTCCAATTTGGGCATGATATTCGAGCAAGCTGAAAGTAAAGATTAAAACTAAGAATCGTGACCGAACGAGATCCGGTTCTGTTCGATCACGATTAATCCCAGGAGCAGACGTCTCACCCTACTCGCGCGCGATTGTGATATCCTGACCTCCTGGCCCTACCTACTTATTTCAGTGAAACACACACTCAGACGAGATGATATGCTACCTACCTACCTATTACCTATATTTAAAAAAGGCAAATCGCGACTCAAGCATCACAATTCAGTCACTCATCGATCATCATTCAAGAACCCGGGCGCAACGGCCTACACTAGAGAGCCACCCCGGGGTGACTCCGACACCCGAGCTCCATACTGAACATTCTCACTCTAAGGTTACGTACCATTTCCTGAAATCGACTGACAAGCAAAGCTGACATTGCGTAATATGTAAAGTGAATCTATCGTCCACGTCGCGTACAAGGGAACCGTGATATCATGGACCTTTGGAAGGTCGTGCGAGACAATTGGAAGCATTTTTAAGGAAAACGGTAACGCATATGGCAAGTCTTTTTCATCCATGTATCATTAAATTTAACGTGAATTCAATATCAAATACCATATGCGCCAACTTATTCACCATGCGGTGAAACCGACTATAAATTATAATCGCGGAGGCTCCTTTCAACAGAATAAACTTGGATTCGAGGGAGTGCGAACGACAAATTATCGTTCGTTTCTAAAAGTTTCAAATGCGACGCAAGATCCACGGCCTAACCAAACACACAAACGTGGAAATTACGTCGTGCACGACTCGCTTTGACATTGTCAGTCGCTGAAAATTGTTAGTCTTACGAGCTAGAGCTCTGCTCGCCGCCCAGACTTATCGGCGTGGCACCTGGGCATGCCAATATGTCCGAGCTGAAAAGCGAGCACGAGCAAATGTTCACTCACCGTTTGCGCTGAAAATCCTGAGCTCGAAAAATGATTAATTAATGATATTTAACGATCTATTTTGATTTCTCAAAAATATTTATTCGTGAAAATCAGGTATTGATCAATATTGAAAGTTAACTGTTAATAAAACAAAGACTCTAGTATAAATATTTATAATATCTCCAAAGATCAAATACTTTGTGTCACATTGAATATCATAGTGAACTTTATATTGAATATTATACTGAACTTTATATTAAAAATATTTATAACCAATTGACAAACTAAAGGCATGCAATATCCTCGGGAGATTCCGCCATTGAAGTAAATGGTTCGAAGGATATAGAAAGACTTTGCAAAGTGTTACTTCGATTCTAGAATCCGCCCGCCGCGAAGTGTCCTCTTGCACATTATACGTGGCAAAATTTTGCGGCTCTTAAGATCAACGGAAACGGTAAAAAGTCGGGAAGCAGCACGTAATCGTGCGCTGCAATTCTCATTGCGCGATGGTTCGAGCAAATATAGACGCGCGAAGTTAATTTCGCGGAATTCATTCGCGATTCGAGCGTACTGTTCTCGCGCATTTGTTCAGCGCGCAATCGCGAAGTACAAGAGGACCTAGCCTGAGCTAATAAACATCCTAAATATGCAGTTGTTCATGAGTAGGATACTTTTTATCGAACCCATGGTCACGGTGCTCGCAAAAAGAAATTATACAACCAGTCACCCGTGCCGATTCGGACCAATCGTCCTACGGCATGAATCGGGTTCCCGGAGGAATTTAAACGCATGCGACTCACCGATCGCAGAAAATAAGTAAAGGGATGCCTTTCCGAGCCATCTAAGCGCCGCACAGAGCTCCGCGGTCGTCTGGATGAGGTAATCTCTAAAAGGGAGCAAAATTTTGCGTTAAAAGTGATCAGCCTAACGTAATCGATGAGATTAAGTACTTCCGAGGTCATATATCATAAAAGATTCAACTTACGAAATAAAAGTCGTGGTTCCGGTGATGGTACATCTGCCAACTGGAACCTCACCGACTCTACCACCGTGACGAAAAATAAAAAAAAAAAGAACGCGACCGTTTTCCTCATAGTCGGCGAAAAGTTTGAATCTAATTTCTTCGCGATAAAACTATTGCAATGAGAGCCACGACGCTCTGGAATACATATATCCTATCTCCTTAATTTCGATGCAAACACTGACTTTACATTCGCGGTGAAATTCAGGGGCAACGGTGCCCTCTAATAATCTTTAATGATAAACTTTAAGATAAAGTCAGAGACAGGTGCTCTGTAAAAACGAAACTGGTACAACTAATACGTAGCAGACACTGACTCTAAGACCGCATTGCGCGCGGCCATTAATTACTGAAAATAAAAGTGAGAAAGATAGAATATAGGGGGGGGGGGGGGGGGGGGCAAGAGAACAAAGAACAACTAATTTTTCATCTCTGTTGTCATTTCAGAGTCAAACGTTGTGTAAAAGATATTTACGGCATTGCATTTGTTATTAATTCTTAATATTATTTTCATTTCACTATGAACGAATAGCATAATTTGCTCATAAATTGAAATATAATTTTCCAGGCTGTAAAGTAGTATTATCGATTGTCGTTGTCAGTTTTATGTAATTTAATATTTATATTAACTTTGCATGGCAAGTTCTATGTATTTCTGGTGACAAGTTGAAGAAATAATACTCACGTAGTGGAAAATATCGATAAATATATCGCAGCGACGTCTTGGTTGACGAGAGAGGAACGGCTCGACCAGCTTTTTTCCTGCTATCATCGTAAAAAAAGAAAAAATCAATGGCTCAGTATTATATTTTGACGCGCAAACACAAAGGTCTAACTGAGAATAGAATTCGAGCAGGGTTTTTAAATATTTCTTACCGAAAAATGAATTAAATGGAGGAGCGCAAACAAACGCAACCGAACGAGGCAAAATTTCCAAGATGTCGGACGCTTTGCCTCTGCGTTTGTGCAATGAATGCGCGCGAACCTTTTGCGCAGACGCCATGGCGACAATGGGTAAAATAGGGACTATGAAACACCGCAGGCAAATCCGAGACGTCGTAAAATGAAATTTTCGAATTAGACATTGATTCTACTTATGTATCGTTATACGCAATACAATAGTTGTAACAGTTCGAATCTTAATGTTAAGAATTGCTCGTACTAGATGACAATAGCGGACATAGAACTCACATATTCCAAAATATTCGACTACGAATTGCATTAGCGTCTCGATTGGCAAAGGAAGAGAGCTCAACCAACATTTTGCGTCGTTCCATCCTAAAAAAGAAGAAATCAACGACTCAGTGTTATATTCGGTAGAACAAAATGCTAATACGTAACTGTGTGTAAACTTCGAGTACATGTTTTGAAAATCTCTTACCAAAAAACGAATGAAATGCAGGAGCACACGGTCTCACAACCCAGCAAGGGAAATTTTCAAAGACGACTGTAACGCCGCTGCTTCGGAAGAGCGCCAAGAAATAGCACGCTGTAGCGGCGGGAAATTCAAATGAACGTAAAACAACATTTTCTTTGCTATTATCGCATACCGAATAACTACAATTCTACTGTATGATTATTGTAAATCATTCTTTCATGATTTCTTTTATTTTCTACTGATTCTTATCAGTAGAATATGACGATAGTCGAATATAGAGTATGATTAAATCATAATGAATATATATATTTTTAAAGATTAGAAATTATAATAACAGTGAACAGATTTACTTAAGACAAAAAATAACTATCACGGTCGTGAATGTAGTTAAATCACAACTGTGATTATGATTTTTCGATTACTGTGACAAACCACTGTTGGTGATTTTACACGCCATCTGTAAATATGACTACGTAAACGATCTTCAAAAAAATTTTCTTATTTTCAAATACCGTATACTCTTTAAAAGATGTTACGAGAAAAATGCAGGGCGACGTTAAAGTTCCGATTGTTCTTGTGTATCTAACCAAAAGTTGTAACAAATTAATGTATCTGTTGCGAGAGAAACATATAATTGCATCAGTATACCGACACTAGGTCACAGTGTTAGAACAAGTTTAATCGCACTGACATTGGAAAGGCATGTCAGCTGTTACGATTATTTGAAAGATTCGAAGAGTTCTTTCTGATTTAATGACAGTGTTTCGCACGTAATATTAACATTATAACCTAAAAGAACATACAAAATACAACAGTAAATATGAGACGAACGGCTGGTGTCGGTGCAATTTATAAACAAAAACTTGAGCAGGAGAAGTACCGAGATAAGGGAACAGAAATTCAAGAAAATCAGTTTGAGCAAATGACAAAGCAAATGGAAACTTTCCGCGTTAATTTAGAGGAATTTGCAACAAAGCACAGGAATGAAATAAAAAAGAACGGCCAATTTCGACGTCAATTCACCGAAATGTGTGCATCGATAGGTGTTGACCCTCTGGCTTCGGGAAAAGGTTTTTGGTCTGTTCTTGGCCTCGGAGATTTCTACTACGAGCTCTCAGTGCAAATGGTTGAAGTTTGTATGGCCACAAATGAGAAGAACGGTGGTTTAATATCTCTAGACGAACTTCGTACACGACTGATTCAAGCTAGGGGACGTAGGAAAGAACATCAAGAAATAACCAACGAAGATCTGTTAGCTGCGGCTAAGAAATTGAAGATCTTCGGTAACGGTTTTTCTGTTGTTCCAATCGGTAGAGGAAAATATCTGGTGCAGTCTGTACCTGGCGAATTAAGCATGGACCATACCGCTGTATTGCAACAAGCTAGTTTATCAGGAAACGCGCACGTATCAAATTCTATTCTGTGTAAAGGGTTACGGTGGGAAACGGATCGTGCACAAAAAGCTTTAGACCATATGCTGAAAGAGGGACTAGCGTGGTTAGACGAACAAGGTGATAATGAAACTTTATATTGGTTTCCTAGTTTATTCACAGCCTGTATTACATCCAAAGAATAAATGCAATATTAAACTTATTACCATTAGATAGGAAGCTTAAGAAAGGCTATACATCTTTGGTACAAAAGTGTATTTTCAGAATGAATAAATTTACATGTAACGATGATATTTACAGAATGAAATCCCCGCTGTAAAACTTGTGCGAATGAAAGAGGGTAATGTCACCTGATATCACTCGACTCTTTACATCTACAACATAAATTAGCATATGAAATAAAGTTTTATATTTATTATGAAGTTTTGATAAACTCACCTCTGAATGTCTTGCACAGTGTACTGTGTCAGTTGATGTTTGCAGGTTAATAATTCCTTGCTCAGTTCGCCATTCTCTTTTTGTAATGCTTTTATCTTAAATCTAAAATCCTTTGTTTTACCCTGAAATCTTGCTGTTAGAGACTTTGCCTCGTCTCTCCATCTAAAATAGGAGCTTGTTATTTCATTTTTGTTTTCATTTGTACTAGAAACAATTACCTTTTACTCAATTTCTGGTGAACTTGAACATGATAGTTTAGTTCTTTGATTTTTTTATCAAACTTGTCTTGTAATTTGGTCATGTGATCTGACAAAACTGACTGACAGCAATGACACTTATTGTCCACCCTGTGAAGGAAACGATCCTATACATTATATTGAATTGCATAGGAATAACTAAACTCTACTTACATTACGTCCAAAGTGCGTTTGTCTTTTACACAGTTCTCTGTTCCACAATTAGCCTTTTGAAGGTTAATTTCTAATTTACGAATTTTATTTTCGAGAGATTGTCTCTCCTTATTTCGTTTTTGTATCTCATAATCAAAGTCATTTTTTAGTGACTTCAATTGTAATAAAAGGTCCTCTTTGTCACCCAAAGTTTTAACTAGTTGACTTTCTAAGTTAGCATATTCCTTCGTCATATCTTTGCATTTCCAATCATTGTTCGTATGGTCCTGTGTATTAGCAGCTAATTTTAGAAGTTTGTCATTTGAATTGCTTAGTTTTCCTTCTAATGCAGAAAGCTTTTGCATTAACTGTTGAATTTCGATGTCGTGCTTATTTTCAACGCGAGTCTCACTATAAACTTGCAATTGCATTTCCATGTGTTTCACTTTCTGCTCATAATCTAGGATCTTTGCGTTTAAATTTGTACGTGTTTTTTCAAGTTCCTCTCCTGTGTGTTTCAACTCCGTTTGTGCTCTATCAAACAGTACTGTTTTTTCTCTTAATTCAGAATTAAGCTCTCTGATTTCTGACAAATATTTTTTCGTATTATTTTCTAATTCATCCTTCGTTTTTGTATTTATTTCTTGTATCTTATTGTCATATTCATTTGATATAGTGGCTAATCTAAGCTCCAACCTGGCTTTTTCTTCCAGCAGAAGCGTTTCACGATGAAGTACCAATTCTTTTTCTCTAACCGCTGTTTCTATCAATTCAATTGCTTCTGCCATTTTTACCTTTGTTTCTTTATCTTTTTCTACTACATTCTCTGCAAATCTTTTAACATCGCTCAATTTTTTGTCTAGCTCCAATTTTATCTGTGTCACTTTATTTGTCTCTGCTCTAGCATACGATAATTCCTTCTTTAATGTCTCTATTGTGAGCTGATTATTCCTGTCTTTTAAAACATAAAAATAACATTTCATTTTCTGCAAGATAGTGAAAGAAGCATTTAACCGCTCTACCGACCTTTTTCTTGAAACTCTCTTTGTAGATTTGAATATTTGTATGCAATATCATCCTTTTCTTTGGTTAAGTTGTCAATTTTTTCTTTACTTACTTGACACAATGTCTCTTGCTTTACAAAATTTTCTTTGACCTGTAAAAGCTTTCCTTCCAATATCTTAATAGCCTCTGTGTAAGATACCTTTACAGCATTTAATTGCTCTTGATAGTGCTTCACACTTTTCCCATCTACTCGATAAACCTTCAACTCTTCTTCTAAGGAATCAATAGTGTTTAATGACAATTGCCACAATTGCAAGACAGAATCTTTTTCCGTTTGTAAGTATTCAATGCGCTGTTGTAGATTTATCAACTGCTTTTTATGAGAATCCTGGTTACTACATTCCTCCAAATGAATACGGTCAATGTATTCCCGTATTTCATTAGGATTTTGATTCTCACTTTGTAAATTTTGTAGTTCAGAACGCATATTACTTTGCTCCGCCTAAAATTCATATTGAAACCCATATTCAGTAACACCATAAAGGTGAAAAACTAAGTATTGCAAGCTTACAGCATACCTTACACAGCTGCAAATCTCGTTTGAGATTTTCAACGATATCATGGTATTCATCCAGCAAAATAGTTGGATCATTGCCCTTGCTAATAAAAATAAATTAGAAGAATGTATTTCACGTAATTTTGTAAGAATATCACGTATGAAATTCAATAACCTCGATACTAACCCGGATTTTGAAACGATATCTCGTTCCGGATCGAACATTTTGTCGCCGAAATAACTTCTGATTCACATTATTACATATTATCCATAAGTTCCATTAGGGGGTGATATTTATTTTCTATTTATTAAGTCTAAGGATGCAATTTTAACGGATGCTCTACATAAAACCGGTATGAAAATATAAACAATGCGCGTTGTTATCGATTACAGAAATGAATTCTGGAGAAAAGGGTGTCGGTAAAGATATCGAACGAAAGATAAGGTAAACTGGATAGCTCGCAGGGTTTAATTATCATAAAACTAGAACTGAAGTACCGGCAGCTAAAAATCCTACAAAACAGAGATCTTTAATTTATCATAAATATAGGTAAAAGAATTCTTTGCAGCCATTTCAGTTTTACATTGTTATCGTTCATAAAAACAAAATGCGACACGATCAACTCAAATCGTGATCGAAAAAAGTGCATCGCTTATCCAGTTTACTTCTTTCCCGTTTGTGATTACCCATTGCAAAACAACAAACGTTGCGATCTATTTAACGACCGCAGGTGACAGGGTATCGAATTTATCGACAGTCATACATTGAAATCGAAGAAATATATTTAAATATCTTTCAGATAAAAATAATAATAAAAACATCTGTTCTATATATAGCATCAAAATAATGAAAGCCATCTCCGACGATAAGCAGTTACAAACTTCAAAACGAGGATCGATCATAAATATTTTTAATAACAAATCCTTTTCGTGTTTATGTATCGTCAGGAGCCGATGCTGTTAATTTCATAATATCAACGATTCCTCTTCACCGCGTCCCTCTGTTAAACTGCTCATAAAAAGCCGCAGTCGGTTTATTTTTGTAAAGAACACGATTGAGATACTCCTGATGAGATTTCTGTTGTTGCGCCAGCTGTAAATTCTCCTCGGCGATTTTTTTGTTGATGTCCCTATCGGAGCCGTCGAAACCATGAAACTAAGACCCAGAAAATATAAGTAACCGATGATTACTTTTAAATCACTTACGCCCTTTTCCGATCCAGTTCACACTGATACGCGTATGCAGACTGCGAATGCGCATTCATCAGCTGGTCCCATTCGTCGTTCATTCGTTTCTCCTCCAATTTCATTTTCTGGAAAGAAGCTTCCCTAGAGCGAGCCAAACTTTTTTCAAACCCTCCCACGGCCGCAACAGTGCTTGGCACGGTTTCAACTCCGAGGCTCCGTATTAAACTTGCAGACGAAAATGCACCTTCTTACCTCGATTTCTTTCATCTGCCGTGCTTGCGCATCCCTGAAAGCTCGAAGCTCCTCCGCGGACATGCCCTTGTACCGTGAGGCCAACGGCTTTCCCGGTCCTCGATTGCTCTCAGCTTGTTCTTTGGCTTCGGTGAGGAAGTCTCCGGTCACGTGATTGTAGATTTCCGCCTTCTTGTCCTCTTCGTCTTGAATGGCTTCGCATCGCCGTCGGAATTCCTGTTCCTCTACCTTTTGCGAGAACGCGAAGCGGGTCAGTCGAATAGAACGCGAACCACTGTAGGAGCTTGGTGTACCGCTTAAAGCGTGACACCTCGATGGAAAGGAGTCAAGGACGCGGGGAATGCGAGAAAAGAGATTGGGAAGCGGGTATGACGATATCTCTTGGTTCTCCTTATTACTGAAACTCGCGCTCCATGACGTCATTGTGAGTTTGCTCATCGACCATAGTAGCCGAGCTACTCGAGCACTGGAAACGGTGCTCACCTTCGTCCGAGATTTATGTTAATCGCGGCTCAAACGAAAAAATCGTGTTGTATTTCACGAAGATGCCTTCTCTCTCTCTTCTCTCTTTTTCTAACAAGCAACATTACCGGAATAATAGTGGTAGAGTGTAAAATATTGGGAACAAAAGATCCTATTTGAACTTTGACATTTTACGGTTGATCGCTGATTCTACCGAGAGCTTCGAGAGGCCTTTATATCAATTAACACGACAGAGGACCATCGACATCGTTAATTGATAGGATACTCCATTCCGCGTCCTCTGCAAATATTAACGACGAGAATATACGATCGATCCTCGTGGCGAACTAGAAATACATGGATTTCCTGACACTAGATAACCTGGTGCAATGTCTTTGAAACTTTCACGGAACGTTGGCGTTGTTTAAGACGATTTCTATCCCTCGGTCGATCATTCGCCATTTTCCTTCCTCGCCGCTCGAAGGATGAACTTACCAGAGCCCGATTGAATCGCGCCGTGGCCTCGTTTAACCTTCGACGGCATTCTTGCTCCATGCGATCTAATGCAACCGCACGTTTGTCCCTGGAATTGACAGCTTCCTGGTATGCTTTCTCGGCATCCTGCCGATCTTTCTCCGCCTGCATGCGTTCATCCTTTTGCTTCAGCATCCACCATCGCATTTGCTCCTTCTGCACCTTCAGACGTTCCTTCAGGTTGCAATCCTCGCCCTCGAATCTATGAAGATAGTTTTGCAGAAAGTAAAGCGCTAACGTTGGTAGACAGTTCTGGCCACACGAAGGAAAATCGGTAATAATGATATTTATATACTTCTGTGCGGAAGCCAATCCTAAACGAGGATCGTCGTCGCTGAGACGCGATGGTAGCTCTTTTTTTAGCGCTTCTGGATCATAAAGATCATAATCGCGTCGGTCTTCTGCACGTTGGTACTGGCGTCGAAAAGTTTCGATTTCTTTATTTATCTTACGCCTCTCCTGGAAGATCGTAGAGAGAAAAAAATACGATGAGAAAATGTCTGGTATTCTTCGCGGTATGCGGTTGAACATAGAATAGGGAAACTTTTTAAAATGATGTAACTGCTAGCAAACAATTGCGATTCTTAACGATCGTTACCGCGACGAACGATTAATCATCCATTCCTCGTGTACTTAGGATTTTCCCTTCGCAATGAATCTCGATGGTTTACCTCCTCCTGCTGTTTTTCCAGATGAACGGCAAGTTTACTGCTACGAATCAAATTCTCGTCGAGCTCGGACTCTTTAGCCTGTTCCAACTCACGTAGTTGCTTCTTTTCCTCGACCTGCTTGTCCAAGAAGTCCTTATCTATCTGCCGACATTAGAAGGAAAATGATGAAATTAGAACTTACGAATCTTTGAGACTTTGAATTCCATGTGGGTCACCGGTACTTGGGGTTGCCAAGTTGAATGAAAGTTCTTGCAACTTTTAAACGATGATGTTCATGGTTTCATTAAAATATGCAACATTAAAATACTAGAATAAAATGAGTAAACTGTTGTTAAGTAAATAGTTACTTTTACCTCCACTATTTCTACTCTACAGGGTTGTGATTTTAGTAGAAATGTTTCGCTTCGATAGAAACGACGATGCACGTAACATACAGCGAGTATTCAATGTGTTAAAAGCAGAAAACGCAAATGTGCTGAATGCGAATGCTTGATCTTTTTGCTCACCCCAATTTTACGGAAACGCGGATTAAAAATCCGCTTCTTCCTGGCCTCCTCGATCTGCCTTTTGCGCTCGATCGAGGCAGCGATTTTAAGATCTTCCTTCGTCGCGATTTGGAACTTAAGCATCGTCCTTGATTTTCCGCCGAAATTCTCTCGACGTACATCGATACCTTTGACTTTAGGTTATAACGTGCACATACATGGAAATGGATGTAACCAGACCTCGAATGAGCATAGCCACGAAAGCCGCAGGGTTCGACTGAAATTCGTTACCATGGAGGTGTTTGGACGATAAATAGAACGGCATATCGTGGAAGGATCCATCGTTTCGGAACGGAACGAGTTTGACACTCACTGTTCCTCAATAGCTCATATATATGAGTGCTAATATAATATTGAAATGTTAAATATTTGATCTTTCCAAAGTATTTTTATGTAATATATCGTTAATTAAATATTTGACGGTTGCAGAATTATTCGTAAATACGAATAAAACGACTGAGTGCGCGTATCGGTTGGTTTGTTTCACTTCTTAAAATTTAGGTGACGTTATGTACAAAAAAAGAAGTTATTTGTCCGATTAAATTTGGATTAATTATAAATCATATTGACACGTTGATACTTTAAGCACTGACGTATAATTCGGGCATGGCTGATAATTGCTCAGCTGTTAAGGACATTTGTACGGTAGCGTCACGTGAAGAGCAGCTGTTGAAAGGAACAAACATACGCTGCACTATCTGTTGATTCGGCGAAAGTTATTATCCGTGTTTAATGACTTTGCGTTGTTGAATTATCTCGAATAGTCGTGCAGTGGTACGCGTAATGGCATTCAGATTACCGGACAAACAAGGCAAATAAATTGCCGACGATGTCCCCTGTTCGTTTTTGTAACGCGACATTTTCTGCACGTTTTGGTAAAATTGTAAGGCCGAGAAATTTCAAATTATGGCGACTGTAAAGGACAAAATCATGACGAAGGAACAACGCGATACTCTTAGATAGCATATTGGCGAATAATTTACTCCGATTTCACGACGAAACCGCGAGATACTTTAAACGAAAGCGGATGATTAAATCGGTTGCGAATATCGTAAGAAGCTCGAATAAATCGTCGTAATAGCCTCGAAAGCGAGAGTAGCAGCTTCGAGGCTTCCCAAGGATTTAATAAAAACGATGTTAAATACCGTCGTCGTGCGCGAAGTAAATTTTAAGGAAGCGACGGATTTACTTTCTCAGTTCTCGGAAAGTGTGGGGGTAAAAAATGTAAGACACCTGAGATTTCACCGACACTCAATTGCGCGAGGGTAATTGGAAGAAAAAACAAGTCTTCTATGCCAACTACTAGATTTATTGCCCTGTAATTTCCGTCGGATTCCAAGATTTACAATGTACATTACAGTGTTTAAAGTACAGCTCGATTTTCAGTTTCTCGGTATTTATCTGCAATGGCTTTTCCCATCGTCGTTGCGTGACAGTACGCTTCTGCGGAGTTCATCGATGCGTAAGGAACTCGATTAGCGTTTGCAATTACGAACGAGTCCCTTCGGACATCTTCGATTTTACCATTTTACCATGAATATCACACCATCGACACACACCGTCGACCATGGACGAAATTAATGGAAGTTCATAAGCGCAATTATTTTCGCGCAACGAGAAGACACAAGTGCGCACGGTGTTCCCGCATTTATCGCATCGCGCCACATGGCCGTTGATTGCTAATGTACTTGGAGAAAAAGGCGGTGCATGTACTTGGGTAATTACTAGATCGCGTTACAAAAAGAATTCTCATCGATCAGAGCGCAAGAGTACACGCAAAACTGCATCTATTTACGGCACGAAAGTGGACATATTTTCCAGAAAATTGCCTCACTTTCACCATCGCACCGTCAACTCTATATTTATCCACTACTTATTCCAATTATTATGCGTAAACAGGACATCTGTCCGAGATTCTGAGTCACCGGGAAAATTAGTGAAATGTCCTTCGAGGATATTTACCTTTTCGGTGTCCACAGCCAACCGAGGCTCGACGGAATGAATGAACGAATCCTTAAACACAATGTTACGCATGATTTACAACGAAGTCCGGCGGAAATTCAAGGAATAGTGTACTCTAGGTTTTCGCGGTATCGCGTACAGTCGATCCACGGAAGGTGCTTGGAAGCGAAGCGAGACTCGACGGCGCCTGCGTGGCCGCGTGACGTCATTGGCGAACCGGGCAGCTCGTCGTCCGCCAGACATTCAGTCTCGCCTCAGCTACGAAGGAGGTTGTGTGCGTCTTTCGTGTCCGGTTGCTCGGCCAACTATTGCGGAAGTAGAAACTCGAGGACGAGTTGACGGGTACGTTGATACAATCGGGAAGTTTCGAGCGCGCACGTAAAGCGCGGGACTTTAAAACAGAACTCCGAAAGCCGAGGCACCGACTGTCGTGATAAATTTAGTTCGATCGTGTTAGCCGAGGGGATCGTGTAGATCGAAGATCGAAGAAAAGGACAAGAAAAAAGAAACAGTGCGATTCGAGGAAGAACTTCGCTTTCGACGGAGTACTTCCAATCGTATACACCCCTTCGTAACGCATTCTACCACGGTTTAACGTGGTACTCTAAGTAACTCCATAGATGATAAGCACGTGCGACAGCACGAATTAAAAGCAAAAGAAACAGCGGACGTATCCGATACACTTTCGGCGGGCGATGGTAACGTTATCTCGCCAGTGATCGTGTTTTTGGGGCCATTTTTTCTACACTGTACGAGGATACTCGTAACACACGCAGCGAGTGAATCTTACCGGAAGTGACGTTTCGGTTACCCTTACTATGAACTCTGAGAGTATAATTACTATGAGAGAATGAGCTGCTCGGTAAAGATCTCCTGTGGTAAGAGCTGGAGTGGCTCTCAGCGAAGGATCAACTCTTTGGCAGAGGAGACTACCTGTCCTTCCAGCGGAAGTTCGAGTTGCGCCGGCCTGCAGGCCGTTCAGCCGGCGAGCGTAGCGTCGACGTCGACGTCGACGACGAACCCGACGTCTACTACTGCGACCACCGGTACAGTCCTTTCGAGCACCGTCACGACCAGCGGCAACCAAAGGATCGCGCCGCCGCGTACCGTCAAATCCATCGCAGCGAAAAAAGGGGAGGACACGACGAAACTGCTCAAGTACATCGACGATAACGTCATCGGCAAGAACGGCACTTTCTTCGGACCATTCGGCCGCAGGAAAGGTCAGTGATCAATATAGTCTCTTCTTATCCCTACTCCTTGTGCTTTGCACATCGGACCACGCCGTGCGGTGCGTTCCATATCCGCCATAGCGCAAAGAATCGCGGTCTCGTCGACCTCCACGAGTTACCTTTAACCCTCTCGACACAGCGGAGGACGCCGAAATGCGCTGTGAGAGTGGGCGCGAATTTTTATCCGAGATATTTTTGAAATCGCGTATCTCCTATCGGTTATTTTTTCTGGGACTGACGGGAAAAATAGGAGGCTCGTGTCTGACGACAATGTTGTTTACGGCGGTATGATAATTGACGAATACACGCTGCCTACTGAATACATTTTTCGTAGCGTGGAACGGGCTGTCACGATAATAGCTTTTCTTCGGGTAGAGATTAGATCGAGCGACATGAATGTTTGTAAAAGTCCTCGTGTTTACAAATTAAGCCATTTTTTTATCATTATGGCGATGGCATTTTTGCCCGCAGAATAGAATTTCCTCATTGCTCCAAACGGTTTTCGATCGGTCAAACGATCGACATAAAGTCTCCTCGATGCAATCACGCACTCTTGATGCACCTGTTTTCAAATACGATAACGTCTTCTCGCACGGTGGTCTATATAGACTCAGGGGTGTTTCTCGAAGCGCGAGAAGAAGGGATTCTTCCTCGAAAGTCCCTTTCCCGAGTCTTGCTATGCTCGGTAGGCGGATACCCTGAAAGTGCACTTGGCATGTACCTTTCGTAACTCGATACTTGGTTGCTGCACAGAAACCTTTCTTGTGTTCCAAAGCGTCTCCAATTAATAGCGCAAAGTCGTGTTGTTCTCACACTACGATCGATAGTACGGTTCAATGATGTCATAATTATTAATATTCTCATGCTCGCCGGACAATCATCGAAACGGAGCTCTCTCTATTAATCGGCGAACGGACCATCGTCTCCGATTAATTCAGTGTCCCGAGTGTTTTCGTGACCATAACAAAGAACGTCGACGGATTCGTGTTGTCCCGTCCATCAGCGAGGGCCACGTCCATTACGAAAGCTCCGGATATAGACGGCTGGTAAATATTCGGACGTGCTTGGACGAATATTTGCGCATCATCGAAGTGTCAGTGACCGACGCACGTTCCGAAGGCCACCTATTTTTCTCGCCGGCGACGAGATGGAGGAGTTACGCGTGCCCGAAAACATAACCGTCCTACTTAATTCCTCTCTGATTCGATTTATTAGCCGTAGAGGCCACGAGACGCAGCCATCGTCTCTCGAGTTCGTTCAGCCGGAAGTGTAGGATTCGTGGTTGGTACCCGCACGCTTCGTTCTTGCTGTTAAACGCGCCACGACGTCATGCGTCGTTTGATCGAGTTTAGGCGTTCCGCCCCTAAGTTTGCGCAGGGTTGTGGTCGTGTAGAATCGACGAACGAGCCTGTGGTATTTCGCACACACTCACGCATCGCGAACCCTCTTACGCGATGTCACGTGCGAACTAAACGAATTGCTTCTATCGCTTATACGAGCGCTTCCATTAGGCCGCCCGTAGCGGTACCAGCAACGAGAGTGTACGCGCTTCGATTATACGATTAAGTTCTTTAACTTAATTTCCTCTCGGTCCTCGTTGGCATACGATGCAACGAGTAACTCGTCTACCAGTCACTCCGCGAACCTTATAATTGTTTCCTGGATCTGAGATAGTTCCGTCGTACTTGACGCTGGTAAATATCAGATAAACAACGTCGTCTTATCGTCGAGAAAATTGCCATCTATTTCTGATTACTCGGTCTTAACGAGAGGCACGTGGAACGATGTCGCAGTGCACCTTGCTCCTCTTCGTTTCGATGCAAAGACTTCTGTAAAAAATCTCATGCCCATCTGCGATTCGTTAGACGACTACGATTTATTCGGACCACGATATATCGCGTTCGAGACGCTCTAATATATCGTCGGTCAGAAAACAAGTTTTTTCGACCGCAACTTGACGAACGAACCAGATGTTCCGGTCGCTCGATCGACCGATGAGACGATTGGTTCTCAGAAAAAATGCAAGGTCGCCTGTCATCCTTTTCGTCGTTTCTCGTCTCGGAGCGTGGCTCCAAACTCGCCGAACTGTTTCGCCATGAAGGGAATAGTTGAATTTCGGCGAGCGTTCATTTTGTAAAGGCGAACGGAACGTTTTAAAAATCGGTACTTTAACGGCAGAGCCCATCAAACGATCGGTGACTCACGCGCATCGTGGCGCGCAGGGAACGCGATAGAAAGAAACGCAGGAGCGCGATAGCGATGACTTTGTCACGCGAGTATCGTTTTTATCGCGCTTGGTGCAGTCAAGGCAAAGGATAACGGGCTGAATTGCCATGTGTAAGGTTAGAAAACGAAAACGAAAGTCGTGCGGATCGTCTCTCCGAGGATGTCGTCATTGTCCGATTATAGTCAGAGGGTATATTCGTCATCAAGTGCAAGGTCGAGGAATAAAACGTGACAGACTCTCAGCGTGATACGGTTTCGCTCTCTTTGTTTCACGAGTGTCAGAAGCTTCATCGAAGCAATGTTTCACAAACAAAAATATCCTCTGCCTTTATCCGAGGCAGATGATCGTCGCGTAATCTTACGATTGACTAACTACCGCTCGAACTTACCGAGGAAACTTCTGTTTACGTTCGAGTAGCGCAATGTATCGGTGATAACATTAAGATAAGCCAATTGGAGCTTGCTCAGGGGAGTAACGTTAATTATTCCGCATCGATGCCTACTCCACTTTCGCATCGTGCATTTTCGAAATGAGCCCTGGATAATGGCCGAGCACTAATAAACGCGCGCGACCCAGTTTGCTATCCTGACACATCGTCGACCCAATTTCGCGCTACCACCGCCTACCAGGGAAATGGCTGCGGAGAGAATCGCGATAAAAATGCATTTTTAGTCGTGCTTGTGAATTAATTATAGACATTATTCACCGACTTGCTTCTCCGATCGTATTATTAATTCGTCGAATTAAAAAGAAGACAGAAAAAAAGAGAATTCCTTGTACGAGCATCGCGCGAAACCGATCCCCGTCCTAACGCTGAAACTCCGGTGGACGTTTATTCTCACGGCGGTTTTATACGACCGGGAGTATAATAAAACGAGGAATACAGCGTCAGCATTGTGCGCACGGAAACAACGGCCCGCATTCACTATTTCGTTTCAGCGACACTCGGAGAGGTCGGGCGAATTCGCTTCTGTTCATTCATCGCGCATCCGCGACGGATGACGAGCGGATCGGCAGCTTCGGATTGCTTTTCATCGTCGTATATCAATTGCGTAAAGCTCATTACGCTACGATAATGGAACATCGTCGAAGTTAAGATTTGACGCGCACGTGGTACGCGATACTTATCTTTATTTTGTTTTTGCGGTGAAAGCGCCCGTGTTTGCAAGCAGACGCGCATCAGATAAAACTGGAGCGGCAATATTGCCAATACCGTAGATGTTATCGTCGATTACTGGATCCGCTTTCGTTTCTGTCTCGTTATTTGCACAGCTTATACCACTTAAGAGCGTATTTTTCGCGCGATTGCGCACACGCAACCATTCTCTTCGCACGAGCAACGATGAATCGTAGTCGCGAATTTTAATCGTGCCGAGCTGAAAGTCCAACGTGCTCGACGCGTTCACGTGCAATCGTACTTTCGGCCAAGTATGGGAGAATTTTCTTCGTCGTTGCCGTTAATTCACGATTTTTGACTCGTACGATTTCTCATATCACGGCTATCGTGCCACGATTCCTTTTTTTTTCTTGCATTACACTTTTTGCGAGGTACTTGTATTTTTTATTTCTTACGGACCAAAACAACGATGGGAGATTTCTCACATTTTTCCCGGTCTGCGCAGTTGCGATTATCGGTAGCAAATTCGGAGAATAAGCTTGGACGATAATTTAAAGACGATGGAGAACGTTGGTACCACAACTGCGTCGATGCGACTACGACCTCGCGCAAGATTCGTGTTACGTTCGTTTTTGCGAGTCGCGAAACCGTTTCGCTTCTACGAGGAACTCGAGAGCTAGCTCTCGCTATCATTATTCACACATTCTACGCACGTAGTTCTCACGGTCTCAGGAGTGGCACCTTGACGGATGCCGTATCTTTGAGTCGACTTCTCGTTCTTGCACAACGACGGAATATACCGTAATTTCGCTTTCTTTCCTTCCCTATTAAAATCTCTTCGCGCTTCTCTATCGATTGGAATATCTACCGCAACGATTCTCCCAATTCTCAACTAGAATTCATAAACGTTATCAGATATATCGCAATGTCTCGACAACTTGTCCAAAGAATTGGAGCAAATAGAGAGAAAAAAAAAGAACTCCGCTTCATCTACGCTCAGATACGAAGAGCGTCGATCGTGTTTGTATAAATTCGCTATCGACACCATCCCGACAATTATCGTAAACGCTTAAAAGACTCGTATCGCCTATTTCCTTTACATCGAGGCTGAATAAGAAACGCGAGATAACGGCGGTGCCTGTTTACGCTGGATGTCTGCAACACGGTCTCAGATTCCATTACAGCGGATGTCCGATAGTAGATATCTGCGCGCCACTGAATATAGATATGATGTCACTTCGCGAAGAGAGATCGCGGCTCGAGAACTTTCAGAGGTGGTCTATTCGACAGGTAAAATCCTGCTGACATTCCTACTAGAAGAATACAGTTTCATAAACACCGATCACCTTTTGAATCTGAAACGTAGTCAATTTTTATACGTCGCTTTCGTCGAGTACCACGTAGAGTATCAGCGAAATCGTTCGCCACGCCCGTTTCCTAGGCGGAGTGCGATAATTCGCCTCACTGAGAAAGTAATACGCTCGAGAATACTTGAGTCTCGTGCATACCCTAGTACCTGTACATCGACACTCACAAAAGCCAGACAAAAACGTATCCTCTCCGTCATTTCTACATAATGTCCTTTCGCGGTGGAAAGAATGCGCAACCGTCGCCGCCGCGGCCGCGTAATCTTACTGCATAAGGACGGAATTACACTCGGCGACCCGGGTCGCTGTGAGAGATCTACTTTCACAAAAAAGTAAGCGGCGAGAACGGTCCGTCTAAATTCCTATTGCACGATATTGGAAATGGGTGTTTAAATAAATCAATATACTTTATATGAATATTACTTTTATTATAAGGCTTTGAAAGAAACGTCTTTACACTGCTGGAGTTTAGAACGAACAGTAGATGCCAAAAAGACGAGCTCGGGCCCACTTAGTAGTATAAACTGTTTTTGTTACTCTCTCTCCTACACTGCAGAGAGTCTCCTGTTTAGAATAGGAATTCCTAGAACGTAGAGTCTTTTTTTATCTCATTTAATATATATAGTCTTATATTGTTAATAATAATCCAACGAACGCGCAGAGGCAAGTTTCACTCGGTTATCCGGGTGGTGAAGTTTTCGCTTCGAGGAAAATCGATGGCTCCGAACGAGCAATTTCACCGATACCGATAGTCACGCCTCGCTACGTATGTACCTATCTACCTATGCTACGTGTGGGTACCTCGTACGACGTTAGGATTTTTCGGAAAAGCTAATCGACCGTCTTTGACCCGATAAATGAGTCGAGAGATAGGAGATCCAGGTCATCGTGGAAGCTCCGAACCTCCTTCGAGGACTTCGTAGCAGAACGGTGGAAAATGGGAACGGAAAGCGATCGTAAATCGTAGAGGGAGCGTATGTAGGTGATGGATGCGGTGTCATGGGTCGAAGTCCGGTAACGGGATAAGATGAAATCCGGGAGTCGTGGCTCCCGTCCTCCGACGAGTTCCAATTTCCCCATAAGGACGCGAAACTGACGTAGCTGCCCCCTTCGTGATCCCGCGACGATGCACATGGCTGGTGCATCTCGAAGAGGAAGGAGATGGTGGTCATGTGTGGAAACGTCGGCGTAGGAAGACGAGGCAGGAAAGAACAACTAACAGAGTACCGACGCGCGTTTATTCGCGGACGTGACTCAGAATTCTGCACGCGAATCGCGAAACGGGACGCCATTGTGTCGCTGCGATCGTGTAAACGGGTGCTCGATGACGATTAAAGGGTAAACGGTGATGGAATGGGTTTTTGTTGATTTCTCAAGGGATGTCGGGGCGGCTTTTTTCCGTGCGCTTCTCTTTCGTACATGCTGCTGGAGATAATTGGAAGATCGATGGTTTGAATGTGCTATCGGGTGGTAAGGTATTCGATCATTTGGAAAATGTTCGATACATTCGTTGCTTTTAAGAATATTGTAGGAATTTATCGAGAAACTTGACGGTGTATTTGCAGTCTGTCGATGTCGGGCTTTATGTATGCACAAAGTGGAGAATCGAGACGGTCTCGTAAATGTTTTGAACTATGACGATTTCATCGATGACCTACAGTCTTAGGCGAGCTTCGTACTATCGAGGTTACACATACCAAGGGGAGAACTTTCCCAGAGGTGATGGCGAGGGATTGGGGTTTACTGTTTGAAAGACACAGGCTCGATCTATCGTTATGGTCTCTCATCGTCGCTTTCTACGATCGTAATTCCACGTGCGGCATGATAGATCGCCGTTCAAAGTGGATTCCACGAGGTGCTCGATTTGAAGCTGCAAACGAGCGATTATGTCTTGTCCGACTTACCTCGAATAACGCAAGGTTTATCCAGGAAGATTCATCGGGTCTCGACTTTACAAATAACGCGACCATGACGATGAGGATCGGACGTCATTTTTATCGTATGTGCGTCATCTTGCGCTTACTTGTTAATTTCGTACCATGCTCGGTATGAATGTTTGCGAGGTGTGAAATTCTCGAATATATATTATAATAGTGGCGGAGTAATTTGAAATAGCCCGCCATTCGAACCGCAAAGATCGAACGTTGGTTGGTGAATTTCGGAGATTGTTCGAACGAGAAAGGCTCGGTCAAGGTTCGACTGACTTAGAAAACATTTCTGCCTCGGAGTCTCATGTACACGTGCGCGTGATTCGCGCAAACAAAGCAACCACGTTTCCGATCGACTATATTCACGTGACTACTCATCCTTCTCCTCTTCCACCGCCCAGAAGAATTAAAAAGAAACGATTTGCATTGGTAGTTGCAATTACTTTGGTAAATGACTCCATCCGATGTTTTTTCGAAACGTGACCTTTGGTTTCTCTCGTCTCGCGCTTATCGCACTGACTGTTCACGCGAGGAGAGGAAAAAAGGAGAAGACGTAACGGATTGTGCAGTGACGACAAGAAACGACGCTCGCGTGAGGCGCAGTTTCCTCCTGGCCCAGAGAAATGGTGGATAGGTCACGCCATCGCTCGAAAAACACTCGTGCGCAGTCCCTAAAAAAAAATGTTACGTCGTCAATTATTGGCACGTTACCGGCGAGCTACCAGACTTTTTTCTTCTACTTATTCGCGACCTTCCGCTTTATGCATCGTTTAAACGAAATATTTCCCAGAGACTTCAAACTCGGACAAACCATTTTTTCCACCCTTTGCCTCTCTAAACCCGGGCTTCTACCCCTATAAAAAAAAATCCCCTTTCGTGCGCGGTGCTCAATGACACGCGCAATGAAACGTGCGCGTGCGTCAGGCGGCAAGTGCCGCACAGTAGTACATGGTTCGAATCGTTCGAATCCCCGCGAGAGGAGTCGAGTAGACACGAACATACCCGAACGTTCACCCGCGCGTCAGCCGCGCGTAGATCCGATAGATCGTTACGCTCCGGCCGGTTTGCTCGGTTACGTAACGGGCTTACGCACCACGCGTAAGCGCGCTGCAGCCGGAAGAGAAGCGTGCCTATCGAAATTCCGCGTCCATCGCGAGGAAGTGGCTGCTATCTGAACGGCCGACACCCGATATCTGTCCGTTGACGGTGTTCTACCCGATGCACTCGGCGTTGGAGCGTACAGTCATCCGCCATGACAATGGCACGGAGGATGCATACCGAGTTGCGGTTGCCTCGATTCGTCTCGGTGAACAGAACGCGATTCTTCTCGTTCCGCTCGCACGATTACGCCACCGAGTACGCTCGTTATATTCCACGGAGCATCCATTCGCTCGTCAGGAGCTCAGATCGTTAATTGGGATGCACGGTTTTTGTTTGCTTTTTTTTTTCTCCAACGGTAAAAACACACTCGGGCTATTCTGTCCGGTATAAAAATACACGGCTCGAACGGGAGAGGGTTTAGGCTCGAGCTCGCACGGGTGGCGAGCTCGTCGACGAGGTCGGAACGTGAATATTCGCGGGAAAAATCGTTCGTCCCTCTTCACTTCCGCGATGGACCACGCGATTTTCTTTATTCGGTTTCCCGGATTCTGACGTCAGGGCGTCGAAAATGGCGGAGGTCCACTCGCGCCAGGGATCGGCGAAGCGTGCATTATTAAAGGCGTGATTTATAAATAGATGTCGCGGAATGAGAAAAATATATTTCTCGGCCGTGTGTAAAAGTATCCCGAAATAAAACTTCTGTCCATGACACCGGACGCGCTCGCGGCCTCTCCGCGTTCACATCCACCCTACACCGTTCTCGGGCTGATCTTCTCTTTCTTCCTTGCTTTGCCTCTTTCTTCTTTGTTTCTCCCCCACCAGTGGTCGTCGGCGACCCAGAGAACTTGCGCGTTTGTGGACGTACACACGCTGCTGTCCTCTCTTTCCAACGGTAATTCTCTTTTATGAGAACCGGAGGTTGCTCGGGTGTACCGAGGCGACGACGAGTCTCAAGGTCGGCCTATCGATCCGCCACCCCTCGAGCTCGTTTCTGGCCTGTGTCCGATCTGCTCGCTATAAGCTCTCCCCGTATCTCGAGTTTCTCTGTTTACTCGCACCGTGCAACCCCTGTTGTTGCCGGTGTGTCATCGCGATTTGATCGTTCGAAGGAAATAAAAGTCAGGAAACTATGGTGGATGAGGAACTAGAGCCTCGGTCTCCTAATCCGTTGGGTCTGAGTTCAAATCATCCGTCACCTCTCGGTAATATTACATTTTTCTTGTGCGATATGAATATCATAGTCTCGATGGTTCGGTATCCATCTAAAATTGTGGGTCCTTAGACGAAAGAACCATAGAAGCCGAAGCCGGGAAAGAAGAAACAAACAACTGGAATGAAAGGAACGTCCAACCGGTTCCATCGAATAGGAGAACAGCGAGGTTCCCGCTGATGCGCTCTTGCGGGCGGCTCGATCACCCTGATTAGATTGAATCGTTTCACGGTAGATAGATGAGAACGACGAGATTGCAGTTTGCCATTTGGGGAAAAATGTAAAGCGTGTATTCATCGTGCATATTGAATTGCCCGCATAGCAGGAACGAAATAAATGATCAAACGTTGTTCAACGTCGGCCATCGTTCGCAACGGCGTAAACGAGGCCCAGGAAAATCTCGTTCGACGCGACACATACTTTTTCCATCGAACCGATATTCCATGGAACAGACATTTGCATGACGCATAGGCACGATTTAAATAAAGGTTATTCAGTGCGCGATGCATGTACGGCTCTGCATGCAGAATGCGCTTTCGGATGGGTGCTCGGCCCAGTAGTATAGGGATTCGATAGTTCCACGGTAAATGAATGCGCGCACGAAAATCGACGGGTCACGTAGCAGCCCTTTGCGCGTATCCCGTCGACAACAGCTCTCGTTGATCGCGAATGCATAATTCAACGAAGGCTAATAATTATTACGGGTTACCGTATTCGTAGTTACGCGTCGATGGCCGTTACGGCGATCGTGGCATTCACCACGCGCGATTGCCGCAAAGGCATTCTTTCGCAAAGCGACGGACAGTTATCTGTGTCAATTGTATCTCTCCTTCCCTCTCATCGCCTTTATCTCTCTCTCTCTCTCTCTCCCTGGATGCTGTTTCGTTCTCGCGACACAAGCTACGACGGTACACGTAGCGCACGTTTATCGGGTTTCTCGGAAGATTCAAAAGTTGGGTCAGATACTCGATGTCTGTTACGAAAACTTTGGCAGACTCTCCTGCTCGATATCTTTGACATTATTTTGCAAACACCTCGTGTTAACCGGGCCGCTTGGAGATTATTTTCGGGTGGATCGTTCCGAAAAGTCACTCCCACGATGCGCTTCAGGCAAGAGAGCTCGATGGAAAGAAATAAGCCGGATTTCCAATGGGCCGTGGCAGGCTTTCGAGTTATTATATCAGATATTAGATCGGGAGTGCGATCGATGGAGCCCCGGTGAAAGCGCGGATCGTACGTCCCGCATGAGCAACCATAGTCTTACCTATCCAGCAACGTCGATTCATCGATCGACTTCCCTCTTTCTCTCGATCCGACTACGAGCATAGTTAACCGGTTAACGGCGGATGAAATTTGTTGCAGTCGGTCCTCGCGTCAGTCTTCGCGCGTCTTTTGCCAACGGAATAATCTCGCCTGCAGTTTCCTCAGCTTGCTTTCCCTTCTCCATGCGAATTCAAACATTGCGAAATCAAAGCCGCTGCCAAACGACGGCACGTTGGAACACGTGCAACCTGACCAGCGAGAGTATCGATGGCTCGTGCGTTTAGTATTTACGACAGGCATGCGTTTTCACGAGATCTACACGATGCAGGAAATTTCTCCGAGAGAATGCAATAGATCCAACGAGTATTCTCCCATCCGACGACTTTCAACCGTGACGTCGGTTTACGCCGGATCGTTACGTCACCGACCCGATTTGTCATTCGCGAACTGAACGGCGAGGCTACCGTCGGCTTTGCAAGTTTCTCTCAATTCCATGCTGTATCAGGCTGGCCGCACGTTCGCCACGATTAAAATGGAACGATGGAATGAGCATTCGAGGAAAACGGGGCAACGGTTGGCGAGCTGAAACGAACCACAGTTCGTCAAATGGGTCAGCGGAGACGGGCGTGCACCGGGGGTTGCTCGTAGGAAAAATTGTCTCTACGAGCGACGGCTCGGGAAAATTAGAAAGCGGCTCCGTTGGAATATTCAGACTCCGCGTTCTCGTTTTACAATGTTTCACTTTAAAGCTCCACTGCCCACGGACATCCTTCGAAATCGCGTTCTCTTTCGTGCCCGTCAACGGGGGAAACCGAATATCTGTGACAAGTGTTCGAATCTATTAGACCGAAGGAGATGAAAGTAACGGTAAACGTTTGCCCAGTCATCGCGTCTGGGCACGGCCCACCGCTACTACTAGCTCCTGGCTGTCGAAAAAATAAAAGGCCGAACAAGCTTTCCGCACCTTGCCCCGATTACGCTTTCTATTTCCATCCTTTCCTCGGCGACGCTGCGTTCAGCTGTGCTTCCGTGCGTCACTGCGTAAATATTCTGAAACGCGCGAATGTTTATACGTATCGGCGACGCCGTGGATCATCCATCGTGGGACGGCGATTCATTTTCAGCGACGTCGTCGCCGTCATGGTCGTCGATCAGCGACGGTAACGGTAACGCACACTCGCGCCAGAACCGGTTCGGCACACGCGAAAATATTCGCGCGTTGCTTACGTCCGTGACCTAAAACTGTCCGTCTCTGTCAATTCTGATCCATGAGCAACGACGAGCCGCACTTGCGACGCTCGTCGGCTCGTTACCGCTCTTAAGTTTAATTGATCGGGGGGACCAATTAATGGTTAGCTCCTTTGGAAATAGCCATCGTGCAGACGCATCGTTTCGCGTCGTCTATTTTGCTCGGTTGTTTTTGTTTTCGCGCCCTATCGTCGTGGTTACCTTGCTTCGTGCAGTTTTAGATAAATAATTTTGAAGGAAGGAGCGATAAAGGTATCGCGTGGAGAGTAGTTTTCAAAGGGGCGATTAGGGGATTCCGGTACTCTATCATGGTCGCCAGCGCGTAGCCCCTTATCGGAGCTTTCTACGATCGCAATTTCACGTACGGCAGAAATAAATGGCCGCTCGGTGTGGATTCCAGGAGGCGTACAATTTAAAATTACAAACGAGCGAACGGCACTTGTCCGACTTAGGACGTAGCGTTTGTAACTTCATTTCTCTCGGGTATCTGCAATTCAAGTTAACCGGCTTTCAATGGAGCCATCGTGGAAAATGAGAATCCTCGATTAGAATTACAAGTGGACGTTCTTTACCCCTTTTCCGTTGCGTCCGTCGCATTGCAGTCGTCGACGCTCGACCACTGCTTTTTTTCTCTCTGTTTTCGTCGCCACGCTTAAAACTCGACAGTGAGATCGATCGTCTTTGCGCGAACTAAAACTTCAGTTTCCTCTCTGATGTTCCCGTCAGGGTGACGTTGGTTCTGGAGAGATAAAAAGCAAGGAGGAAGCTACCGCCGACATTCGTGGAAACGGTCGTTTGCCGCGAAGATTCTCTCCTGCCTGTAATTAGAAGAATCTACAAGGAGAGACAGGGAGCCTCCTATTGACCCGGCAAATACGTCTGTCGGCTCGTTCAATCAATTTCTTTTTTTTCCAGTCGGCTAATTCCGTCCCTTTGCGCGTTCTACATTCCAGACGCGTCCAATGGTTCCCTGGAACTCGTCAATTTCTCATTCTATCCCGTTGCTTCCTCCCATTTCACGGTAATCCTTCGATCTCTCCTCTCAACGCCGTCGAAGATTTCGCGAGGGAGAGCGTGGATTAGCGCGAAGTATCAGGATTATCCTTAGAACGAGCGACGGAATTGATTGTTCCGCGTTCGACTCTACGAATAGACATGTATCGTACGTACACACGGCATATTCATGAGCGGCTCTTTGCTCGTATATTCAATTGTCTCGGATGAATCGGTCGCATTAACCCCGGTCGTCTGGAAATAATCGTCGGCCTGGTCGATGCATCCGGCACAGTAGAATAAGCCGGCTCATGCACAGACAACGCGTGCGCGCGACTTGTGCACTTTCACGCTCGCGTTCGAACGTCGCGCCACGAATAGGCGGATATCCATGGACACGTATATATCGCGATCCCTCCTCGAGTCGGCGAAGTGCATTTCTGGCCGAGTGCCTACCAAAAGGCACGAATGCTATATCGTAGAATCGAAGGGTGTATCGGACGATTCCACTGTTATGCTCGGAATAATTTCAGTTGAGTTTCTTGGACGAAAGCACGGCGCGGAAGATTTACATGACACGGACGAAAGTAGTTTTCCACTTGAGCTCGGTTGTTTTGCCTATACGCGGTGACTAACGATGTAAATAATACGCATCGAATCATCCACGGCGGCTAGAAAACTGCATTACAATCACGCGGGTGACACGATAAGTTTATGCGCGCGTTGCATATGCCCGTTTGTTTTTTTCCGACGTACGATGTATCATGATCGTCGCGTTGTCCGAGGTCGCGGGATGACGGACAAAGACGTTGCTTTCGAACTGTCTTACGTGAAAGAGCATAAACGGCCACGGCGACTTTTAACATTGCGTAATTGTACCCTGAAATTGTTATTTGTTTGCGAACCGTTTCACTTTACCTAAACGACCATGATTGCGAGGAAGTCGTAAATGAGGTATAGCAATGGGCTGCGAACACGCGAAATCATTATAACGACGCGTGTATCTTTGTTGTTTATTTTCTCCCTCTCTTTGTCTCTTTTCTCTCTAGTTATAGTCGCCAGTTACAGCGAAACTAGTCGACGCGATCGTCCGGTTAAATTTATATTCGGCCTGAAAGAAAGTGAGAAGGAAACATCGCCCCTCTCACTCTCACTCGGGCTTCCGTCACTCTTGCTCTCTTCTGGACGTTGACCCAAAGCTTCGTCGAGGTGCTGTCACGGGTCGCGACATTCGCCGATTCGTTTCTTTCCTTCTTTGGTAACAATCCTCCGTCTCTCTGATTCTCGCGTCGCTACCCTTTCCAAGTTTCCTCTCGTCACGTCAGCCCTCCGAGCTACTTGTCATCGCGAAAAGACAATGGTCTGGATATTGGCCAACTCGAGTCTATGGACTTCTCACTCGAACAAGAACCTTCCTGCACCTCCTCTTCCTTCCTCTCAATTCCACGCTCGTTCGGACTCTCTCCGACGAACGTCACGCCTCTTCTTCGGGTTCTTTCAGCAACTCGACTCGAGTAGCCGCGATTCTATCGGGTTCGTGACGGTCGTCGATCCTCGATACAAGAGCGACCATCTGCTGGTTGATACACGTGTGCCAAGCCGAGCATATCGCGACGGAGAAGTCCTCGCTGCTTTCCCTTGGCCATCCTCTTCCGACATCGCCACTTCGTCATCGGCATCGTCGTCCGACTCGTTTTCTCGCCATCTTTTCCAGTCGCGGTTTTTGTCAGGCAAATGAAACCCATGTTTTCCAGTTTTCATTTCCATCCTCGCTCCCTCTCATCGTCGTCGTAGTCTTCCCTTTCGTCTTGGTTTGCCTCGTTGCAGCCTGCAGCGAGAGCCGGAAACGCTCGATCACTTTCTACGCCCGGAATCGTGTCCCACGTACACACCGTCGTGGTCACTGATTCCGATGACTAGAAACTGGGTTGGATGAATGCCGATCGTAAATACGATAAAACATATCCCCGATAGTCGGTAACCGTGGTCGTTGTTCACCGTTGTCAGCGGTGGTTGCGGCGATGTTGTCGCCACTGCGAAATACGCGAACGAGCCACGGCGAAAGCGGCATAGAAGGAAGAAACGAAGATTCGATCTCTCGACTTATTTTCTCGATAGGATCGATCGGATGTTTTTCCTCCTTTTTTCTTCGATCCTCGGATTCACCTGCGCTTATCGCAGCCCGATTCCATCGGATCCAAGACCTCACTTTCGTTGTTTCATCCGAGAGGTCCCCGAGGGATCGCGGAAAGGTCAACAGCTTTCTATCACCGATGTTCCTGCCGAGGATTATTATTTTCAACGTTACGATCGATCTCCGACGATCTCCCGGGAAATAGTCTCGCGCTTAGTGCCACTTACGAGCACCGGAGTTTCGTGGAAAGTAAATTACGCGAAAGGAGAACGTGATCGGAATCCCGATATTAGATTCGTACCGCGAAGCCACCAGCAACGGAATTGGGTCAAGGATGTTATTATTAGATTTCGCGATCAGGCTCCACGGAAGAAAGAAAAAGAGATCGCAACACCGGTGCCTCGGTTGTAGTTGTCCGGTGGAAAAATTGTTTGCCCTGGAAGCAAATATTAACACGGTTATCTTTCCGCTCGGTCGAAGTTAAATCGTTTGTCGGATAAATGACTCGAAACTCCGTCCCTGGGCTTCCGTTTACACTGAGTTTCCAAATGAAACGCTGATTGCGGCTAAAATAACACCGGTATTCGAGCGGACGCGCACCTTGAATCCATTTAATTAATTGACGCGCCACGGTCTCCGAAAAAGACGCGCACATCGGTCGATGGGGTAAGCTTAAATTCGTCCACGGTATTATCCAATTTCGCTGACGATCATCGACAGCGATATTAAACGGTCACGTTTCCAATAACTCTACGACCGATTTTCTCCTACCCCGTCCGCGACGCGCTTGGTACCGGTCGTTTTTTCTCCTCCCCCTGTCCCTCCTCCTTGGTCAAACGGCCGCCTCGTATTATTTTATGATACGGAAGCTCATTCCTGCGTTTCTTTCGCGATAAATTGCGCATTGTTCGTTCGTGCACACGCACGATACATACACCCGTGTCCTTCCACTGGCTCACCTTCGTTAGAGCTCTTTCCAGCTAGACGTCGCGACAAGTAACAGGCAGATTGCCGAGACTCCCGAGTACTCTTTAATCCGCGCGCTTGCATCTCCTACCGCGGATGATGGAAAAAAAATTCCATGCCCCTCGGAACTCCCTGTTTCACCTTGGAAAACGAGTTTATCTTCGTTCGATGTAAAGCGCAGGCACGGAACACTGGGGAATGAATGAATGAAAAAAAAAAGAAGAAATTGGGTATCTTTGATTGAACACGTATATCTTTATCACGAATCTAGTCCTTGAAATATCAATCGTGATTATGAAGTAGGAAGGCATTCAATAATTGCAAAACCGATCCTGCTTATCGAGTAAAAAGATACCGAAATCGCTCCGAATAGAAAGGACGTTTGCAAGATTTTCCCATTCGTCGACGACCATCGGTCGACTTGGCAGACCCGGCGTCGCCCGCGGTTTACGTTAGGATTACATCATCAGCAACGCTTATTCCCTGATAAGTGTGCGCTCGTGTACGTAATGCCGTCTGTTGATTACGTATTACGACGACAATAAAGTCAGAGTACGTAAAGTCGCGCTGGTAGCCACTGTCCGTGTGCGCGCATGTACAAACATTCGATCGAAGTAATGTTTCACGAGGCGTGGACCTTGAATAATGACTGACTTTATCGCGGAGATCTCCGAGTCTTTACCGGCATACCGCGGTTCGTTTAAATTCATCTAGACGTCGGCCGGTACGCATTATTTAATTGGTTTCACGGTAAGCCTGAGAAATGACTTGGATGACCTCTCTACTCGGCTGAAACGTCGGAATACAAGTGAAAATGCGCGCGTAAAATGAAAACGAGCACGTGTCTCGGCTGCGCGAAGAGGGTCGTTCATTCGTGCGCCATTTATCGAGCAGAGTGTACGTCGGGGCAACACGAACTTGAGAGTTGCTCTTCTTTGTATATTTTTGGCTTCGAGTTCTACTATCATCTCGCTACTTATAGTTTTGCACGACTATAGAACGTATTTAGACGGTGCTGTGCTACGTGTCACGTGGGTTAGATCTCGGTCAGATTTCAGGTATCAAGTGGGAAAATTCCCAGAGACAACAACAAAGAGATTCAAGTTCGCACCTGCTGTTGAAAAGTTTGCGAGTGCCTACAGCTACCGTTTCTTCGTTATCGTTTTGATATCGTTGGTTTTGCTTGCTATGGACATCTGCCACGATATATACTACGTATTGTACGAAGTACATTTCTCAGCGATTACGTCAATGGAATTTAAACCTTGGTCCTCTAGTCAACAAACTATAATCCCCGTTATTCCAGTTACTCGAAAGTCATTTCACTCGCTCGAGGAAATATTACGCTCACCTAGGCGTTTCCACTTAATTGCGTCATGCGTACTCCATGGCTCGACGGTCTTACTCCGATATATCCTGTGCTCTTATCCCACGGCGTTCTATTTACGTTGGCGATAGGACGCCGATCAGGCAAAGAACGTGACATCGGTTTTTACTTTGTCGAAGGTGCGAGGCGAGTCCGTCTTCAAATCGCACGAGTGCCCTGCGAAAGCAAAACCGTCGATGATCGATCTGTTTTTATCGAAGCAGAGAAAGCGGCAAGCGCGGTTAGATTTTCCGATCAACGGGGCAACGTCGATTCAAGAGAATTCTCTTTTCCTTTGCGTACAATCCGATCTCTTTGCCGGGCTCCTTCTCTCGATCGATTCTGGTTTCAAGGTGAATTGGACGAAGGAAACGGGGAATCGTGGTCGCAATTTATGAACCAGACTTCGAGCCAACTAGAACGCGGTATCGTTTCAGCGAGTTCTACAAATTCTACGTCACTTTGCATTCCCTTTTCGGCACATTCAATTTTACCTCCCGACACGATAATGACCTTAGTATGGGTCACGGTGCAACGCACTTCAACGACCGTTTCTTTCTCTCGACATTGCGATTTTCCGCCGGCACCTCTCGGAAATCGTGGAAAATTAACGACGCTCGACGTGCCAAGGTGTAATTTTGGTGAACGTTTCGCGACGTTGTTTCGCGGAACTTTGCGAATTCCACGACGATCGTCCGTCGTAATTCGGTGTACGGAAAAACGTGCATATTTCCGGTGAGCAAGTAAAATGCATGGCATAAATAACTGAAAAAATACATATTGAGTCAAGCGGAATATTACGAATATTATTCACAGAGTGCACTATCGCGAGACCTTAAAGTTCAAAGCATTTCCATTATGCAGATTCCGGTGTTTTAAAGGTGTCAAATCGGAATAGCGCGAATCTGAACTTTACACCGCATTTGCATCGTATTACCGTAGTGATTTCACGCTGTTTTCTCGTCGCGATTTCAAGATCAATGCGTCGATTCTTAGATAACCAATCGTCCGACGGGAATTAAAATTAGTATCGAGTCGTGCAAACCGGACCTTATCTACCTCGCTCCAACGATAACGCTCGCAGATAACTCTCGCGACTCGCAACCGATACACGACTCTCATCGCTTGAAATTTCCTGCATATTACGAGCAGAAAATCGGTGATTCGATGTTTCTCGTACATCCGATGGAATTAACCGTCGACGGAAACAGCGAAATCACGGATCGAACGATCGCAATTAACTTCGGTATCGCTGCATCCGGCGCGCGACGTTGTTTTGCAGAAATTACCGCTGTTGCATCATCGTCGGCACGCCATGTCGCGCTCGTTGTTCTCCGGCTCGTCTAGAAAATGGCCTCGGAAGAGCAACATGAATCCGAGGAGTTTCCACGTATGTCGCTCCGAGGCATTCTCGTACGCTCGCGTGAGAACGATCCTTACGTAACGACGCGTCGTCGTCTCCCGAGGATGCGAAAATCTTCTCGTTTTTCCCCGCTTAAGCTCCTGCGGCTTAATGAACGATTCGAATGGAATTATTTTGCGAAGGTATCTCGCACGTACGATACGGTCGCTTCGAGTGGCTTAAAATTAGACGCTCCGAGTGGACGAGCTACGGTAAAAATAGCAGCTTATCTACCTCGATCGAGCACCTCGCGCGGTTTATCGTCCTCGTTGATTTCGCGATAACGATGTTTTCGGCGATCGCGCTCGCATTGTCGTTCGTTCGACGCTTTTCGAGCGCTGAAACGTGCCGCGTGCGCGTCTCTCGTTAGGAGAAAATCAACTTTACGTAACTGTAGTCATGTAGCGAACAGCAACGAGCCGCATGCAGGAATTGCATGAGCGAACTGCACCATTTGCGAGCGCGACGCTTATCGCTTTATTAGTCGCTCTTTTATTGCACCGACGACCCCGTTGACAGAATGAAGTACGATAGCGGCCCGCTCGAAGGATAATTCTTCTACGGTCGGAATTCTTTGCTGTTTCTCGAGAGATCAATATTCGCGAGAGCCAAAGCGTCGAAGGACCTTTTTCTACCTTTCCACGGTTATCTCCGTGCTCGTCACTCTTTTATTGCTGCGATAACATCTTCGACAGTCTGTGACACAGCTTTTCTTCCGCAATCCGGAAACTCGTTGCTATTTCTAGATAGATTGCAATTCAAAGGAGAACGTGTCAAAAGGATTGCTTCGCGCTCCGTAGTTATCGCACCGTTAGTCACTGTTTTATTCCTATGATAATACCGTTGACAGTTTGAGATACAACAGCATTTTTTCCGCAATCGGAAAACTTTGGAATTACGTAACGATATCAACGCCGCTACATTCTGCACCGATGAATCCTATCGTCGAAAACAGCCGCTGTATCACCCTCTATTTTACCGCATCGGCGACATTGGCAAACGCTCGTACCGCAACCCTTTTTTACGCCCAGAATTTCGACGGATTTCGTCACGAAATCCTCTCCAATAGAATTCGCGGCAAAACTATTCACCGCAATCACGAATTTATCGCTCCTCCCTGCAGTATACCCTGCGACACGCGATCTCAATGAAGACGAACCTTACTCGTCGACGCACACGGGAATTGACTAATACCGTTACGCGTTCTCTTGCCAATTTAAACAAATGCCCACGTACGACGAATCGCAATGTTCCTAGCGAGTACGAGCGTAAATGACGATTTATACTTTGCGTCCCGACAGAGCGTGCAGCGACTTCGTTCTTAAGTGAATAATTTCGACAAGCCTCCGAGGGGGGACTTTGGACGAGATAGACGACGAATCGTGAATCCAATGTATCTCGTTCGGCCAAAATAGTTTTCACTCAAATGTGTTGCCGAGCTAAAATATCCGCCACCAGAATAGAACTTGTCGAAAAGGCCATGCGTTATTTATACGGTCACGAGTTTGAATTTTCCACCTCGCCGTACATTGTTCGCAAGAGGACGCGTGGACTCGATGAAGCATTTTCGAAACGATCAGCGAGCGATCGCGAACGGTTGTTGATACTCACACGTGACGATGATTATCTCGCGATCGAACGTAGCGATATAATAGCGATTAAACGAGCTCGAGAGATAAGCAGCCAGTGTCGAATCAACCTCGAACTTAACGTTCGTTCTTTTGCTTTTCGCCGAATCATTAATCGTATTCGCTGATGTTTCACGATCATCAGGAATTTTCAGCAGGGAAATTCTCGCTCGCTCGTCGCTCCTATCGGAATGTCTGCGACATGCGTACGCGCAGAAACAGTTGGCCAGACTTTTATCGCGGCATGCGAATTATTAGATAACCGTAGCGCGAGCAGACGTCGTGGCACCGATGCAAACGACAAAACAAAATCATGTTTCGCGGCACCGTCGTCCCCGTCCTTTCGAAAGACCGTGAAGGACACCGTCGGTTCTGCTACTCGTTGGCTCGGAGGTAATTTTTGCTTTTGAAGACGGTATAAATTTGCCTCTATTACCGATAACATCGTACTCCCTCGTTTACGTGCACTCGCTCGTTAACGATTCTACTTGGACGGGTTTACGTAATCTCGTTGCTCTCTTTCGCCGGCAGCGTTGTTCGGTTATTGCGACGGTAATGGCCACGGTGGAAGGAGTAAACGCTCGAAACGATTGCCGATGGTTCTTTTCTATCGCTTTGAAAGCTTCCCGCGAGACGGAAAAGGCGAGGAAAGAAATATTTCCTCGGAGAGGAGACAAGGAACGAGCACGTTGGGCGAATTAAAGGGGACACAGACAACGCAATAGAAGTCCACCACGATTATTTCACGTGAGACAGCTGTGAATCGGCTGATATTACATCAACGTAGATAAAAACGCTTCGTTTCTATGCGTAACGTTCGACTATTAATCCATCGATGGATGAGCGCCGGTGCATCGGTGCGTCCACAGAGTTGCGTGACTCATTCGATACGCCAGCAGCGTTCGCCACGGTGACCAGCTTCGAGGAGACTCTGGTGAGCCTTTGGTAGCGCTGCTCCACGCCAGTGGAGCTTTCAGCCTTGACATTGTCCCCGGTTACCTCGCTCTTACGTAATACGCAGCCAACAGACCGACCACGTGCTAATGCGGTACACGCCTAATGTGGTTGCTCGCGTGGTCACTCGCCGACACGCCGCGCTTATCTGTTCGTGCGTGTCTCTCGGTCCGTTGCCTCGAGATTGCCTTTTGCACTCGTGTCTCGGGGTTCCTTCGATGTCTAGAAAGAGCGGAGCTTGTAACGGATTACGTTCGATGGATGGTCGGTTCGAGGGACGAATCGATCACGAGATGGAACGGAGCAGAGAGAAAACGGAGCTCGTTGGAAGATTAGAGGACGAAGTCGGGGAAGATAATGAGGGAGTAATCGGGGAGAACACGGACCGGGAACCTTTCGTTTCTCGGACGAAGGCGAATACAAATAGAGCCGTGGGTGATTTCTGACCATCGAACGATTTAAACTCGGCATAAGTCCAACGAGAATGCTCGTTTTCCCGAGCGACGTATAACAAACGACGGCGGGTGTCTCGCGACTGAATCATGGATCGTAAAATGACAAAAATGCTCGGCTGATTTTACCTCGTTGCTCAAACACGTCTGTTCTCTGTTTTCCTTGGTAAAGCAGAATAGAGTTGACGAAGGTATTCCGCTGGAATCGCGCGGGCACGACGCTCGGATGACTTTAACTCGCGGCCCAAACAAGAAGGTTTTCATTACCATCGTATAGCAAACGACGAGGCAGATATCGCGATAAAATCGTAGATTGCCAGGAGGTATTCACGCGTGGAAATTATCTAGGTGGATATCTGCCAGAAATGGAGCGTCGATCCCTCTCACGGCTTCGTTGACTCTGGGATTACGGGGTCCCGATGTATGCGTAAAGCAAATCCGTCGAGCGAGCGCGGCTTAATCGAGTTTGCAGGGTAATTGCAACAAACAACGAGACGCTCTTATCCCCGGCAAACACGTCGTTCGTGGAGTCATTAACGCGGACCAAGAGAGACCACCAGTCTCGCATCGAGTATGTTCGAGTTTCTTTCGCAAATACCGATTCGATTTAGCCGCGTCGCGCAAGCGAACATTGCCGATGGAAGGAGTCAATCGAAGCGCGATGGGATGCGCTATTTCGAGACGGATCGTCTTCGATCGGACTCGCGGCCGTACGGAAATTATTGCATTGCGACCAAGTTCAACGTCGGACCGGCTCGTCTTCATTCATGCGTCATTGCTCCAGGGTTAAACGGTCCGAGGAAGTGGCGGTGATTTAATCACTTTCAGTTTTAACCACCCGCTTCCCCGCCACCTTGACCAGTTGAGAATAGTTACGTCCAGTTTACCATCGTGACGATCTCCCTTCTCACGTTTACCGTTGCTAATTTCCAACCGGAGAAGTTTGTCCGAGGGTCTCGACAGGTCTCGTCATGGCGGGTTATATTTCTCCCCCTCATCGATCGACGAAATCGTCTCGCCGTTTCGCCGAGGATCGAGAGGATCCACGAAAGTCGCGGAGTACTCGCAAGTCCACGTACACGCTCGAACGAACAAAGGGGAACTATTTTGGTCCGTCTCTTCATGGAAGTGACCCCACACCCGGTGGCACACACTCGGTCCCTTCGTATTTAGGTCGCAACGGCACACACTCTCGCCGCCCTCTGCCGTGGTGTACGTCGTTGGATATGAGCCTTGGTCCAAATTTAGTCTCGCGCACGCTCTCGAAAGTCTTCCACCCCCCGGCGAAGGTTTTTGGCGCTCGTGAAAGATTCCAACAGCGACGACGAAACGGCAAAACAGCGTTTACGATCGCCGTACGACCGACAACGGGGGTTGCGGTGTTAACGCGATCTTTGGGAACATGACAATAGCGGGAGTCGAGCGACGTTTATTTCGAGACGTCGCGTTGCACGAGAGAACGAGGAATACCGTGGCTCGAATAATTTCACGATCGAGAGAGAAAGAGACGCGAGTTACCTCGAGCAATCTCCGACCGTGTAAATCAAAGGGTTCGCGGAGGAAGGTAGATTTATCCGCGGCGAGGATCTTCGAATTGAACCTGGGCTCGATCGATTCTCCTATCTCGCTGAGATTCCGCGCAATCTAAATTGTCTATCGCGTGGTAGGATGTCTGACTTATAGCACGACTACCGCTTTCTCGAGGAGAGAACAGCACCGCGAGGCGCGCGAGGGTGATAATGATTTCAAGATTTCCAAGTAAATTGGGTCGCCATTTTAATGTCTCGCCATGGACGTCGATAAATCCTCCGGTATCGACGAGCATGCTTTCCTTTGGTGCAGCTAGACGGGCGTTCCCGCACAAGATTTCAGACACAAGCACACAGACACCAGCAACGAAACGAGCCTACGAACATCCGTCGAGATCGATCGAATCGGCACGCAAACTTGTTCGGCCGGTCGATGCTATTGCGCGACCCAAGAAGTCCGAAGAACGCGGGCCGACTATCAGTCGCGGGTGCAAAGGTGGGGGGTAATCGAACTCGAAACTGGGTCGCATTCGCTCGATCGGCATTCCCGAGGTTCCATTCTCGTCTAGCAGCTCGATACTCTTTTTTTTCGACTTTTTCCCGCCGTGTCCTAGTACGGGGGTCGAGGTTCGACTTCTGTCCGACTTCTCGGACGAATAATTGGGAGAGGAAAAAGAAGCTCACGTTAACCCATTGCCCCGAGACGTCGGGGCAGGTCTGCGATACGGATTATGGCGCGAACGTGAAGGATGCGTGTCTCACGAATCACGGTAATTGCATTACTGTCGGCGTAAAAGCACGATGGGATGGAACCTTGTATGGGTGGACAGACGGTTCCAGTTGAAATTACCACGTCGTTACCTCTGGGAAATTTATCCCGTGTGATATATATGGATGCCGTGACATCGGTAGTTTGGAAGCTACTCGAAACTTTGATTTTCGGCGAAATTTCTCCGTGGAGGCGCCGATCGAAAATTAGGAAATAAATTGCACTTGGTGCCGCATGTTCGCAATAAAATGTTGGCAGAGATCTAGCGAGGATTTTTGCTTCGCAGTGGAATATTTTCTATTTATGATAGTCCAATCGTTGAACCGTTTATCCCTTGGAAAGTAATCGTAAACGGGACCTTAAAGTATTGAATAGAATTCATCGAATTCATTGCACTTTCTCTTCGTCTCGTTCAAAACTACCGATTAGATATTTACAATTGACAAGCCCCCCTTTTGTATCGTGCCAGGATCGAATCGGCAGGAGGAATTCATCGATACCTCTATCGCGCGATACGTCGACGATTCAGCCCTGAACGATCCTTCCATTTAACTCAAGGTGATCGCACCGAGTCGCGTATCAATTAAAAGTACGAGAACTTGTTTCGCAACCGCGAATGATCGTCGTACCGGCCTATTATCGAAGCACGGGCAAAGTGAATGGCGGGCGGGAACGATTCCCGCGAAACGTGACAAACGAACAATCGTGCCGAGTTGGCGTGTACCTAATCCACTTTAGCGTATTCGCTCGATACGCAGAATGGAGCGGTGCTCGCTTTCAAACGGACGACGTATTCCGGCTAACTGCGGCAACAATTGCTCGCGTTATTTCCGCGTTTCTCCGACATCAAAGTGCCGCGCGAGCAATCGACTTTTCCCGCGGCAAACCCTTTCCCTCCGTTAATTTCGATGCACGACTTTTCCGTTCGTGCAACGACCTTGTCTCCGACAGTTCTTACTTTTCCTTTTACTTTTACATTTCACGATAACGAGCCAAATTCCGCGTATCCATCTCGCTCGTCGATCGCTCGTCCTCTCCTTGCCATATCCAATTGTCCGAGTCACTCGAACCTCGTCCCCTCAAAGGGGAACGAGCCGTTAACGATCGCGGACGTCGAAGTAGCCGGAGGTAAGGTGGCGGTGCAATTAAAGGCTAATTGGAAATCGGAGTGCCGGGTAATTTACCGTTTGTCGCGACAGGAGAGACGCGCCGTCGTCTATGCACTTTTCTTCCACGTTTTTCCGGCTAATGCCCCCTCTTTGTATCGTCGGTCTTGCTACCGTCGATGCTCTAGTTACCGAGGACTCCAGGCAACGCCGTGCGCTCGACGCGAATAGTTGTTCGGGGTCAAACGGTCGTTCGGGCAAATCGTCGTTGCCTTCGGGATTTAGGTCAAACTACGCCCAGAACCGAGAATCCCCTGCAGTTCTCCATCGATACGTTGAATTCGTCGAAAGAGCGAGTCAGAGAAGCACGGCCACCGTTTGCGTTTATCATCCGTCGTGCGGCTCTCTGACGCAACTCGTCAATTTTCTTTTTTCCTCCGAATAAACGCAGAGTCAACGTGTATAGCCAGGGGCTAGAGAAAGTGACTGTGCAACGTGCGCAAAAGATATACTCGTATTGTAACGAGGTTAGACGAGAGGCCGTCGATTTTGCCTGCAGGCTGGCGTTTAGAAACGTTCCGTCGGCGAACGAGTAGTCAGTCCTTCGAAGACCGCGTCGCCGTGGACGATCATCGATTAGATAAAGGCTTACGATAATTTCGTGCCATCGGCTGCCGTTCGACGATCGTATCGAATATTCCATCGAAGTCGTCGATTTGCCCGGCTTATCCGTGAATGCAACGTCTCTCCTCGATTACTCCTGCGGAGGCGTTGTCGACGATACGGCCGTCTTACGTGTCCTCCATAAAGCGGTCGACTTATATCCATGGAACCTGCAATCATCGGCTAAAGGCGGCACTATTTCGAGACTTTTTATTCTCGCACAATCGTATTTCTCTCGAAACTTTGACGGCGAGGTGGAACATGCCTCGTACCTCGGACAGAGAGGGTACACGTATAGAGAAAAGATTATCGTTGGCGGGAATCTGACGTAATTTACGAGACGTCGATTATAGGAGGGCCGTGTTGCAGGTATTTTAAAAGCAATTAAAATTCACGGAACCGACGAAGTTTCGCGCAAGTAGCTCGCTCGCGTTCATTGCGAAACGGTCGTTAAATTTCGCTTAAGGTTCCCTACTTCCTCCTTCGAACGAATCGATGCATTTGTTCCTCCTCGGCCTAAACTCTCGAAAGTCTCTCTCTCTCTCTTCCTCCCCCTCTCGCGAACATAATTTCGTCTCTAGCGCGGCCGGTTTGTCGATCGGGCTCTTTCGTAAGAAACACCTGCGAGTCATTATCCCTCGCCTACCTTGGCTTTCCCCGGCAATAAAGCGATTCGATTTGCCCTCGCGAAACGCCCGTAACTACGTTCGCCTCTCTCGCTCTCGATGAATGGGAATAATCGCCCGCAAAACTCTATACAGGCAAATCGAATCTTTCGCAACTACTCGGCACGTAGAGAATGAAGTTTCGCGGCCTTCGAGTGCAACGAAGCATTTAAATCTCTTTTCCTCCGCGGAGAAGCTTGCGAGAATTTCGTACATTTTTTTTCCTTTCAATTCGCCATTTACTTCGGTTAATTGAACGAACGCAATCGAGAGGCAATTTTCTCTCCGTCGCTGACTTTCCATCGTTCTCCGTCCCACTGTATTCTCCTTTCTTTTTCGCTCGGTATCTCTCTTTATCTCTGCTACCAAAGTCACGTGGACGGATTCAGAAAAACAAATCAACGGCGAATAAACAATTTCCATTTTCTGGTAAACTTGGCCGAGCGCCGCTGGAAATAGCAACGGAAACATCGGCCACGGCTTACGCCGGATCCTCCGTGGTCTCTGTAGCCTCGAGGCAGCGCAGTTCGTCTCCCTCAAATAGATTTCGAATCTTCTCGCTTCTCGAGAGTCCACGGAGAATCCGCGCGAATCTCGTGCCGTTGAACGTCCAAATAATAATCCGCAATTCGGACGAGTCTTCGAGGAACATTATCCGCACGAAAAACACTCCGAGTGGCCCATTCTTCCGAACTCCAAACAAACGATGAAAACGTATTCGCGGTAGCAGCCTCGGATTCCGACATTTTCGAAAACATCCCCCTCGTCGGGTGCGTTGGAAATAAAACGTACCGTGTAGAGAGGCCTGCTGGCTCGGCTGGCATCGATTTCCTGCCGGGAGTCGACCGAAAGAAAAGAATTCTCGGTTGTACGCGCCGCTCACCCTTTCACCTTTGTTTCTGCTCTGTGTTTCAGTGGTTTACTGCGACTATACTGCCTCTGGAAGGTCGCTGCAATTTCTCGAGGAGTACATCGCGAAAGAAGTTCTTCCATGTTTGGGCGACACCCGAGCATCCACGTCCATCTGCAGCCTCCAGTCCTCTCTGTTCAGGTAGGCAACAAAGAAACGCTCACCTCGAGGCCTCTTCTTTTTTTCTTTCTTTTCATTTTTTTTTCTCTCTGCTTCGCCTCCTTCTCCCTCTTACTCCTCTTCCTCTTTTCCTTTCCTCTTTCTTCCTTCGTGCGAAGGTGGACCATCAAACGATCCGAGATAACGATCGAGGTCGGCGTAATACGCGCGGGCGAGCATTTATGCGCCTGCATGCATGGTCATCGAGCATCGAGAACGAGCGACGATACGTATGCACTTCTAGCTCGCTCTCGGAACCGTTTGCGGTTAAAAGCACCGCCCCATTAGCCGCGAAATTGAAGGTGCTCGAGATTTTTCCAACCAATTTTCCTCCTTCGAGCGCGGTTTTAGAAAGTATTCGTCGAATACGAGCTCGCGTAATATAAAAGCGTGATTATTACTTTCCCGATTGAACGTAAAAAGAGTCCCGGGTAAATGGAATTCAAATTGCCACGCACCGACTTCTCCACGATTTTCCGCAATCACCGACAATTTCCATTTCCGTACGAACGGAGAACCTCCCCTCCTCTGCTTTCCCTTCGTGCAATTATTTTACGCTCCGTGGGATCTAGCTGATACAAATTTTACCCCGTTAAATCCGGAACATCGTCGAACGAGATAATCGATTATACCATGGGGCGTTATCCCATGGGCGGAAGGAAAATTCGCAATCCCTAAATCTTATGCAGTCGAACGTAGGGGTGTTTCCGCTCGTCGTCCCGCTCTCTGGCGCTGATGTCCCAGATCAATATCCACCCTCGAGCCTCGTGCACTTGCCGGGTGACCAACCAACCGACAAAGACAACAATAATGACGCGTAACTCGTCGTCACGCGACTTTGCAATCATCGTTCACGTATAGACGCGAATTGCAACGGCACTTGGCTGATACAATGTTGTTTATCGTTCGTTTCGTTTGAACGACACGATCGTTCTCTCGCGATAACCTTTCGAAACGATGAGTTTAACGTGCTGTTTGTTCGAGGAATTTTGTAGAATTTTCCATCGCTTCAGACAAATTCTATTATGTATATTTACTAAACAACATTCAGTTGAAGATCACGCGTTTATCGTTAAAATTGTATTATCACTTGACACTTTGCGGTTTCATCCTCGGCATGATTATCGGTCTGGCATTGGTTTTATCGATAGATGTGAAACGTGCGGCTTTAAGTAGCTGGAAGCATGCAAACCGAACGAATACCTATCGGTAGCCTTCGCTTGAACAAGAAGAACATCACCCAAGTAATCGTGACTAAGCACGTATTATGTTTTCGATAAGTTGAAACACAGTAGTCAAGTATCTTCGGATAGATTGCAGACCGCAAAGTGTTAAAGACGATCCCACGCAAGAGACCAGAATATCAAACTATTCATCGTCAACCGTAATTAACGTCGGTGCATCCGGTCAACGGTGATCGATGTGTCGGTCGACGTATTAATCGTTCTGTTAGCCAACGTTCCGCGAATGCCGAAAGGGCTTGCACCGCGAATTCTCCACCTACGTTCGACGATCGTTAACGTCGACGGAAGGACAGATCGATGTGTGCATTTATCTATATATACGTATATGTGTATGAATACCGGCAAATATTGCAGACACGAAGCCAGAGATATCGTCAGGCATGCAGTGGGGGCTGGCGAACAGGATGCGGTCTTATTCACCGGTCAAGGCACGGCCGGTGCCCTTCGCACACTTTTGCGACATTTCGATCTTTCCGAATCCACCGTCGTCTTCGTTGGGCCGTTTGAACATCACGCCAATCTGCGACCTTGGCGAGAATACGGTGTCAGGGTAAGGAATTCGAGAATGCGACACGGAAGAATATTTCGAGCGCTGTTCTTTTTCTTTGTCGAGTATTGCGAGAGAAGTGGAACGATAGGTAGGACCTGGAAAAATAATCGAGCCGCGGGGAAAATAGGTTCACGCTCCTGAAACCTTTCTTTCATGGGGTGACTGTGAGTAATACCTATGTAGATTGAGTCTCTTGAGGATCGAGGATTTTTCCGGGTCCCTTATGTGTAATTCTTAAGGATATATCGTCGGGTGAATGAATTTCGCCCTCTTAGAATGTAGAATCTCGGGGAGAGTGTTATAAAACACGTAGAGAAGAGAGTGATTATGATGAAAATGATGGAAAATAATTATGAGAATACTTTTCAATATATTTTTATTATTCTCTCATCGTACATTATTCTATTATCCGCATTAAATTTCATTCCGTACAATTACGTCCGCCACAATATTAGCTACTGCAGAAGTCAAACATTTCTGCGGACGATCTCGTCCCAAACATTCATTGATCGTGAATTACCCTCGACAGATAATACGAGTATCGGAAACCCGCGAGGGCTTCTTGGACTTAAACGATCTCGAGCGATGTCTGCTGAAAGTCCGTGCCGAGGGTGTTACGCAAATGATCGGATGCTTCAGCGCGGCCAGTTGCATAACCGGGGTTTTGGCAGATGACGTCGCGACGACTCTTCTTCTGCATCAGTACGGTGCACTAAGTGTCTGGGATTACACCACAACAGGTAACAAGGATCGTGACGATCGGGCTCGGTGTCGATACGCGTATATAACAGTCTCATCGGTTGACGCAACGGTTGTCCCCTTTTCGTACGAAAATACGTGTCAGCCGACCGTTTCGGAATGAATTAGAGATAGATGCCTCGGTATTTGCATTCCTACCTGTGCAATCGTGAGAATTCCCTACGTACCATCTACTTTTCTTATACCATACCGGTCTAGCTTTAATCTAACCGATCATTCCCGTCTTTTTCAGCGCCTTACACTCAGATCGATATGAATCCACATTTGCCGGGCGTCGGGGAAACGGCGGTGCACAAAGACGCGATTATATTCGCCGGGCACAAATTCATCGGGGGTGTTCAGACACCCGGTGTCCTGGTGACGAAGCGATCCCTGCTGAAGGACAAGATCGTCACGGAGGACATGAGGGACTCGCATCGCTATCACAGAGATCCGGAGCTTCGCGAAGATAGCGGAACTGCGGGTGTCGTTGAAAGCATCAGATGCGGTCTGGTGGTTCAATTGAAAGAGAACGTCACCCCGAGAGCCATCGTTGCTCGTCAGGATAAGATCTCGAGGTATGTACGTTATATATTATAACTTGGGGAGGAGTCTTTCTTTTGTTGTTTTTTGGTATCTTTTCGGCTTTAACTGCTACGCTCATTTCGGAAAAATCCTACCGTTTCAACGTATCGAAGATGTGATACGATATCACGTAGAAAAAATTGTCCAAAGATGACGAGAGATTTGCAGATCCGTTGATTGCAAGTCCGAGCCTGAAACTCGTTACTCCGCATAGCCCCAAAAAATGTGTTTATTGCTGTAATTCAGCGTGTACCGTTGAAACGATATCCGAGTTCAACGATCGTGGCAATTGCCATGACGTTTAGGTCGGAAAACATCGGCTACCTTATCGGCTCTATTCTTGGTATAACGTTCATTGTCCGTATCTTAACGAAGGATTTTTTTATCTGTTCGAGTTGTCATAGCGCAAAGCGGAATCCCACGGTGAAAAGTTTCGCGAGTACAGTTCATTTTCTTTCAGGCAAGTGCTCGCTCACGTGCGCACGATTCCGGAACTGATTCTACTTGGCAGCGCCTCGCAGAATGTTAAGAGGCTTCCTATCTTCTCGTTCATGGTGCGCCATCCACGCGGCACGTTTCTTCATCATAACTTCGTGTGTGCCGTCTTAAACGACGTCTTTGGTATACAAGCGAGAGGCGGATGCGCGTGCGCGGGTCGTTACGCTCATGACCTGATGGGAATCGACCAAGAACTCGCGAAAGAATACCAGAAAGTTCTCGTTGATGGGTACGAAGTTTTCTATATTCTTTCCATTTTTTCTTTCATACTTTCCATGCAACGCTGTATTCAAAGTAAAACGACAAAATTGTCGACAATTCCGGCGTCGAGAAAGTCAATGACACTTCATCTTTTTCTTTACAGCGAGCGCAACTGCGACAACGAGGAGTCAAACACCGAAGGTCTCAGACCTGGTTTCGCGAAACTTTCCTTCCCCTATTTCATGTCAGAGGCGGAAGTTGCGTTCGTCTTGGAAGCTCTGAAAATGGTTGCCACCGAGGGTTGGAAGCTTTTGCCTCAGTACGTGTTAAATCCAGATACCGGTGAATGGCGACATCACACGAACAGCGTTTTCAAGGAGCGAAAGTGGCTCGGCTCGATCAGATATACCGACGGAAAGATGAACGCCTCCGAGAGGAGAACCTCCGGCACTGGTGTCTTTCCACAGACTTACGGGGATTGTTTACAGACCGCGAGGAATATTTTCAATCGTGCGAGAAAAATGGCGCAGAGGTATCCTCTGCAGATCGATCGCAGCTATAATTTCGTATCTGAAAAAATGGAGACTCTACGGTGGTTTATGTTACCGAGCGAGGCTCAGGATCTTTTGCTAGGTAACTCGCAGAACGTGAAGCAGGATGTGCCTTTTAATCCGATGCTGGCTTGGAACAGACTCGGCCATCACACTCCAACCACTACTCACGACAGCCTCGTGAATTGCTTAGCTCTAGCGAACAGTATCCGTCGATTGAACAGCGACATTCCACGAACGGGGACTCCTCTGATCTCGTCAAATTCACCGAGACATCGAAGTCTTCCGGTGTTGAGCACCGCTAAGAGAACACTCTTCGGCACGAGCATCGAAGCTCAAACCTCCCTTTCCAATCCTAGCAGCGGCAACGAGGAGGAACATTCGTCGGGAGGCGATAAAAGGAATTACTCGGCGGGTTACAGGTCACCGGCCACTTGTCCGAGTTCACCGATGCCCGTAAGATTCGCGGTCGGTGAGGCTGTCACGCCTTCCGCCCTCGGTGCCGTCTCTCACGCTGGAAATCGACCCATCAAAGAACAAAGAGATCTCATCGATGCCACCAATACCGGACGTGCCAGGTGCAATTCTCTCGGTAGTACAACCGCCGGAGCAAACACCACGGGGAATCGTACGGTGGCATCTTCGTCGTCCTCGCCCGTTCCGCCGCTTCCTCTGAGCCCACAAACTCTGAGCAGCCTGGGGTTAAGTGGAACAAACGGAAATTCGACGAGACAGAGGCGCCATCATTGCAGCTGCAGCAGTCAGACCGAGCTGAATTCTCTGGAATTCGAGAACGGCAGTCCGAGTCATTCGATTCTGTCGTTGAATTGTCACAATCCAACTTCGCCACCGTCCTCGTTCTCCTCCGTTGGCGATTACACCGAAAAGTTTGTCGCAGGTGGAAGATCGTCCCCGATTTCCGGAAACTCCGGGCAAAGGTCGGAGGATGATTTGAGCGCCTACGTCAAGGAAGTGACGAAGGAACTGGCCACGGAGATCAAGTCTGAGATTCGCGAGGTCATCTTGAAGGTCGATGATGCGCTGTCGGAGAGCAACACGTCGGAGAACACTCCGCAGCATCACTCGCGTAATCACAGTGCCGTCGGTCAGCTCTCCGTCGAAGACAAGCAGCTTCGACACGATTCCTTCACTGCCAGCGATATCGCGGAGTATCTGATGGAATTTTCGAAGGAAATGGCAAGCGAGGTGAAGTCCGAGATCAGATGCATGGTGAACGCCGTCGACGGACTGCATCGACACTCGCCGGACACTTCCGCGTCGGACGTTTCGTCGAACGGTTGCGGATCGCCGGACAGAGGAAGGATTCTTTCGTCGACCGGCTCTCCGAGGTTGTCGAGCGCCAGACGAAGCGGACCGATCGAGATCTCTAGCAAGATCGGCGAGCTGGCGCAGCAAGAGAGCAAGATGTCCAGCGAGTGCTCCTCCGACGAGACGGTCATTTACGTGATGAAGCCCGCCGAGAATGAGCAGCAGCTCGTTCGCAATCAGTCGAAGACCGACGACGAGGAGGTCGTGAACGATATCGACGAGGACGTCGATGACGAGAGCCACGAACGCGGCGGCTTGGAGATCGGCGACGCTAGAAAAACCCTCCCAAAGATCTATTCGGCGGTGAATTCGGTAAGCTCGCAAGACAGCGGCATCAATTTGTCCTTTCACGAGAGCGACAAGTCCCTGGACTCGGTCGATCTGAAACGAAGTAGCAGCGCCGAATCGAATTCGACGAATAGTTACGGTCGCAAGCTAAGAACTACTTCGATGACCGGGCTCTCGAGCAAGTCGAATTGCAAGCAACAGGTTCGCCAGAACGACGATCTCTCGGAGGACGAGGAGTGCTCGAGTGACTTGAAGGAGGAGGAGGACGGCGATCAGGAGACCACTTTTGAAGCGAAAGACGGAAAGACTGAAGTGCCTCGACCTCAGTGGCACTGTCCACCGAAGAACGTTTGGAAGCCGGCGGTAGAGGCGATGCAAGAGTTCGACATGATAAGGGACAACGATAGAGTCTTGGTTTGCCTATCGGTCAACGGCAAGGAGTCTTTCTCTCTTTTACACACTCTTCATCAGTATCGATTTTACGTGAGATCGAAAGGAGTCGACTTCGAGATCGGTGCAGCGACGGTCGACGTGAACGGTTACGATCCCATTGAGACGATGAGCTACCTGAAGGCTCTGGATGTCCCTTACTTCTACGAGGAGCAAATCGCCGAACCGAGTCCAAGCGCGACTTCTGAAAGTCAGTCGGAAGATTCTGTAGCCAGCGGGGCGTGCAGCTTTTGCAATCGGACTGCCAGAGCGCAATTATACTCGATCGCCAAACGACACAATTATAACGTGTTGGCCCTCGGCCAACATCTAGACGATCTCACCGAGGGTTTCCTCGTCTCGGTCTTTCACGGTGGCAAGCTTCGAACTATGAAGGCCCACTATTACATTCGCCGACAAGATCTCAGGGTCATCAGACCATTCGTCTACGTCAGAGAGAAGGCACTCAGGCAATTTGCCGAGAGCAAGAAGCTCTTGGCGACGCGGGAAAGGAGGTCGGCTGACCTTCCCGAGGTAAGATCATCGTTTTACACCTTCGATCATTTTACCTTTACATCCGATCCCCCATCGACGCGTTGTCTGACATGCCAGAACAATCTGGCCCGCCCCTATTTGTTAACGGTACCGTTGCAAACTCTGTCGTTGACTGACGACATGTACCTCGGCGAGATGAGCAGTCGTAAACATTGTCTTCGCTTCCCTTCCAACTTTTTCCGACAGTCTCGATACACTATATGTATCTAGGAAGACGTTGTGAAATGTAATTTTGCTCTACCAGGAATTTTAATGCCATTTATCAAACCTTGTAAACAACTCGTTAACTCCCCCTGACGTAATAGACTCACCAATACTTGCTTTCGCCTTTACCTCCAAAACAACATACCCTACAGAAATTTACAAACGTCACGCATACCGCGAGTTCAATCAGTATCCCATCCAAATGCAAGATACCCAGCCATCTAATACGCAACATTCTTTTCAGAAGCAAAGTCAAAGCAGAGAGCTCATCCTTCAACACGAACGCGTTTACCCTCGTCTTTACTGGTCTGTTCGTACCGCTCTACGTCCTCTGATAATTGCCCACGGTCAATTAACGGAGTTCGATCTTGGCTGTGGTAGCGGCGGCAACAACATCGGCAGCAGTTCCAGCAGTGCCAGCAGTGGTAGCATCAGCAGCAACAACGGCGCCGGTAACGGTACCAGTGGAACGAATAATCAGCAAAAAAGGCATCGGCGAGCAAAGACGAATTCCTTCTCGTCGACTCCGGCGATTCATTGCTCGTCGCAGGAGCTCGAGGACAACGAAGAGACCGACGAGGAACCGGTCCTTTGAGGGGGACCTATCGCGAGATGGGATCTTAATCGCCCTGCAATCTCATCCTCGCGCCAACGTCGAAGGTTTCCTTTATCGGCGTTCGCCGTTGCCCGAAGGAGACGGCAACGTTTCGCTGCTGCGGTCGCTGCCGTGAACCTCCAGTACACCAGAGAAAGGGAATGCTGAACGTCCGACGTTTCGATCGCGAGCGGAAACCTCGCGCTGATCGTATCACCGAGTGTGTCAATCGGTTCGCCGGCTCGACTTCCGGTAATCGATCGAGATCCGCATCGTCTCTCGTCACGTTCTCCTTGACTTTTCGTGGAGAATCGATGCTTGCCGGTTACGAATCTTGAAGTTCTTTGACGGTCGGTAAAACGAGGAATCGTTTAGAATTAGCTGATCGATTATTTTTTTTTAGAGTTTCGTGCAAACAGTACTCGCGAGATTTCGCCCGTTTTTGGTATTAGAAACTTTTCGCGAGAGATGTTAACTAGGACGCGCTGAAACGAGGACGCTATCCTCAGCAAGGACGAAGGATCGATCCAGAGAATCGTCGTGTGGATCGGTTCGATTTAAATGTATTTCGCGATAATGCTTTAAATTTAACGAAACAAGTGCGCGATTTAAAGTTACTCACCTGAGAACATTTAGGTTCATCGACTACGTTCGATCGTACTTTTTCAAGTTCTGAGCGCAGGATCGATCGACGAGTGCAATGACTTAACGGCGAGGTCGTTAACGATCGTCGAAAATGTCCTGGAAATTAAATGGAATTTTCTTTTTTCGTGATATATGAATATTTGTGGACGAAATCCGAGATGGAGAGGTCACGTTGCACCGAACGCTCCGCAATTTATCTACGCCAGATTCGCGCGTGAGATCGCTCCAATGAATCTTTAAGCACGCGACTGATTTATCTCGATAATTCGATGTAATATTTACAACGAGGAAGCCAGCGAATTTACGTGAGCAGACTTTCTCGATATTTTCTAATTGGACTGGAAAAAAAGTGAATTTAACGCGTCGCTCGTACTTGAAAAAGCAAAATGAGAAGAAACGATACGAGAAGCGCCAAAACCTCGACTGCTCAAAGGGACTGAGCGCAGTACAGAGGACACTTAATTTTTTTTACGTAATTGTGATTTGATAAATTATCGTTACGCGTCGCTCCGATATATTAGGATTAGTTAATTAATATGTACCAAATTTTTTAATCGTGCGCCATCGAGGCGCGCTCGAATTAATTCCTACTTCGTGCAATCTTTCTTCGACGATCGACGCTTACACCGCGATACGTGACAGGACGAAACGAGATCGTTACGAAACTCTGTACTCCATTCGCTCCATCGTCGTTTTCTGAATCGATAAAGCGTTCATTTTCTCGCGGTCTAGAAGAAAATGTCGCCTTTGACTTTCAGTAACGTTCGAATACAAGCGAGAAAGAAGAAAGGGAAATTAATTAAAAGAAACATCATCCTGTCTCCGTAAACTGTACGACTACACTTTCTAACGTCGATCGCGAAGCAAAGGGCGGAAGAGGGCAACTGAAAAAGAAAACGAAGACTAAAAATCATCGACGGAGCCGTGTTTTGTAAAATCCGTCGTTTTCGCTAATCGGTTTACGCTCGATTGGACGCGTCGTATCGCTTTGAAAGGAATTACGGCGAGATTGAGGGGTGAAGGTTTTGACAAATTCTCAATTCGACAGCGTACTTGAATCGCTCTATACGCACGCACACACAAAAGAAGCTGACGATGAAGAAGAATCGCGTACGCGCGAGTGACATCCATCATAAACATGTACATACATATGCTTTTAAAGAAGAAGGTCGAAGGAGCACGACACGTCGTTAAAAATGAAAGCTTTTTTCCCTCTTGTATGGTTACGCCTCGACGTCATTCGCCAAGTCACCATTTTTCGACTATCGTATTATTAAATAGCCATGCCGCGATATCACGGAGAACGGAGGATCACCATGAAGCTAGCTGTAATTTCGCGCGACGTAAATCTAGCAACGGATCTACTTAACTTTCGTTTCGTTCGCTCGTCGAGAAACTTTCGATTTCGAGCGCACGGGAAGACCGGTAACTCGAGGAACTCGATGATTTTCGGATACATAGGATCCGAATGGGATTATCGTGATCAAGAAAAGAAAGAAGAAGTGTGTTAAACGTTTGAAGATGTAGGGAAAAGTGGAAGAAACTTTTGAAGTGTAAGACGAGCGAAGGAAATAGGAGAATATCCGCGCTGAATCGCTGAGAAAATCGAGACGCGAAGTGTCTCGTATACGTTTGATGCTGAACGAACGTTTTACGTTGTTTTTCTTTTTTTTTTCGATGTTCGGCGAATTGTACACGCGCTATTATTATCGGTAGGATTAACGAGGCTCGTGCGTAGCTCGCATGCAAAAAAAAACACGCAGCGTAGATCGTCCGTACGCCTTTTTTGTGTCGTACTGATTTTTTAAGAGGTCATTGGTCGTCGAGGGACGACGGTGTATTTAACGAAATTAGAATTTTGTGAGAGTGAGAGAGAGAGAGAGAGAGAAAGAGAGTGAGAGAAAGGAAAACGAGCAAACGTTGAACTACATAAATTTTCGCGAATAGATTACAGTCATATTTTCCGAGAGTTACGAGAGGACATTGTTACTGTAAAGATATGTAAGTTTATTTATCGCTAATAAAAATGAACGTTTAAGAAACGGTTCAATTTTCAATGATTTCTTGATGGAACACGGTGGAATTCTTATCTTACATGACTCCAACGCGCGATATCACGTTGGGCAGAAGTTTCCCACGATCAGATAGGAAATTACGCCTCAAATCCATTGAGAATTCGAGCCTGTATTCCAATCGCTGTTATCGTGAATTTCCCGATAAGTTCTTACCTTTCTTTGATTTTTCATTTTCACTCCAGACGCATCGTTCCGGGTTTCAGGAAAAATGAATAGAATGAACCTTACGGTGTGACGAAGAGATTTTTATTGATTTATTAGACCCTTTAAAATATTTGAAACAGCGTGCGGATTTTTTTTGTTAGTGGCGTAATAGTGAAATATCGTTTAAGGTACACAGTACGAGGTTCGAGTAGAGCAAAACGACCAAGATCGATGTTACATTCAATCCAATTGCCTTCGTCGTCGATCGAATCGCTAAGAAAGGATCTCCGGGGAAATAACAGCGACACTGTCGCGAATGTTCACTATGGCAGAGTATTTGCAAGCTCAAAAGTGATCGACACTTTGCTTTAAGTACTTCTCGTACCTTCGCATCGGCAAACGTCTCGCAACCTCTTCGATCTCGCTGGATTGATATAATCGGTAAAATTGATTCAATTTTGCGGTGCTTGTTGTCTTAAAAGTTATGTTTAAAAGGTGGAGTACAGTGATCTACCAAGACGAGAGTAAAATTTGTAAAGATTCCACATATTTGCGAGAAGAAATGGATTCGCGATTCGTGTCGTACCTCGACCCTGGTAGCCGATCGTACGTTCGAAGAAAATCGGCAGAAGATCTTCGAGAGACTTTCACGTCGTGAAACTTCACAAACGAAGACGCGTCTTCGTTTCGAATTGATTCGATGATCGACATATTCACGTCGATAGGAACTAAACGGCGGTTTTAACACCTCTTTCTCTTTACACGCGGAAGATTGGGCTTCTCTTGCCGATTTTCTTTCTTCTTATCACATATAAGCCACCGAATACGGTTCACGAAGATTTTTACCTATCGTAAAGATTTTAGCACAGTTAATGAAGAAATCAGACGCATCGCTCGTTAAGACTTTATGTTACGTCAAGTCTCGATTCTTCTCTTCTCGTCGACATTTCTTTTTATCTTCCCGGAGAACTCTGGTGATCGTGAGAAGTATCGGCATACTGTACGATCTCCCCTTTTATCGTCGTAATTTTATTTCACACGGAAAATTATATCGTAACGACAGCCTGGGAAAATTTTATTTTTGAGATCGCATACCGATATGACGTACAGAAGATGAGTTTTACGCCGCATGCAAAAATCGGCGAACGATCGAGACAAACGGTAACACAGAGTCGCCCCGAGCACTGAATCTACAGATTTTATGATAGGATTTGTCGAAAGATAGTCCTCTGACATTGACCAAAATTAGCAAAACAGTCGTACTCGCGATTTTGACAAAGATCGAATTCCCGGCAGCGAGTTGTTCACCCTGTTTTTCAAATCATAATCGTCTTACACGTTTCCTGGCAATCGTGCTTGTTCCTTTCTGTTTCCTTCAAACTCCATGCTTCGTTCTTTCAGTTTTCAAAATCTAAGTAAAATTCAGTGGTCATCGAGCGAGAGATCGACGATTATCTCGATTATCGCAGTGAAGTGATCGATGTGAGTTTGAAATCGACACGTTTACTCTTCCATTGTGTGCCGTACGCGCGATAAAGTGAATGCCAGAGGAAATAAGTGTCATAAACGCGATTGTTCATTGGCTCATAGTTAATTCGTTCTATCTAACAGAGACACGAGAATAGGTAAAATCCTAGTAGCCAGGAGATTGCACCTCCTCCTCTTCGTCCTCCTCGTCGTCCTCGATTCCCGGCTCGCCGAGCGCGTGAACAAATTCTGCAACAGTCAATTTCCGCTTTTACTCTCGATTGCTCTGCCCCAGCCGTAGTTTTCCCGAATTTCTCCGGGAGAATTTTCCCCACATTATTCCGGAAAGGTATATTATCCCCCTACGGCGCAATCGCGCTTTCTTTCCGCCCCTGCGAAAATTCCAATATGATCGCCGTTGAAATTCGTCGCCGTTTAAAAATTTTCCACGCGAAAAACACATCCCGTCGAGAGCCGTCTTTCTCGAGGTAAGAAAAGGGGCAAAATCGTGAGGGAGAGAGAGAGAGAAAGTCAAAGTGATGGAGAGAAATAGAGAATCGGGTTGAAGGTATTCCGGTTAACCGCTCTCACGAAAAGCTGCACATCCTCCGGACACACAAAACGGAAAAGAAGTGGAATGGGATTCCCAGGGATTTTTTTCCGGCTTTCGATCGCTTTCAGCGATACTTCTTTGGGTGTACAGTGCTCTAGTCATGACCGAGGTCGCGAGACAAGTGCCTCCTCTTGTCTGCGAAAAGTCGCCCTTGGCTCAAAGTACCCCGTTCGAAATACCTTTTACTTTCTCTCTCTCTTTCTGTCTTTTCCTCTTTTCTCCATTTCTTCACCTTTCTCTCTCTCTCCCTCCTTTCTTTCCAATCGGTTTCTCCCTTTTAGGACGTCGATCAATTGCCGAACAAACCGCCGCCGCGGGCCATACCCAAAGAGCAGCTAGCGGGAAAACTTTTTTTCTCCTTACTCTTTCTTCTCCTCCCAATTATTAGGACGCACCGAGGGTAGGCCAGGGGGTCGAAATATACGTCGGGGTACAAGGCACGAAGTAGAGGCTTACCGTAGAAATCGATTCGGCCGTCCCCATCCACGTCGACTTCCTTGATCATATCCTCGACTGAAATACAATAACATCGGATTACTTCTCGTATTTTAGCGACTTTAAACCGAACGATGGTACGAGCTTCTCATGGGGAATGGTGGAAAACGATTACGCGAAGGGACGATGTTATTCTGTATCTTCGAAGGTTACACTGGGTCCATTTAATCATGGGGCGATAATTACGATAAGTTTTAATGGAAATTATTTTTTCAATTCTTAACACTAACCGTGTTGGCACTTTTTGGATATTTACTCCTTCGAATACATCTTTTATCCGGCTATGAAACTTTTGAAACCTTTCAGATGATACTTTTCTGAAAGGAACGCAGAAGACTGTCAACGTAACCCATTGCCGTATAATTTCATCTGTGACTGCCTCCGGAATAATTTAGAATTAAATTGGTAAAATAAAAATGATCAGTGATTCTTGATATATCGTACAATTTAACGTTACATTAATATTATAGAAATAATTTTATCGTATCGCGTGTCACTGATATTTTCAATTTTATATGGTTTTGTAAAACTTCAAAATTTCCAATCCAATTTACCGCTTCGCGAGTGGCACTCGTTATTGTTATGTACGGTGAGTGATTATATATTCAAATTTATTAATGACAATGATTATTAAATTGTGTGATGATCTTCTAATAACTTTTATTAATTCCCCTCAAAAGTAACGATTGTAAACGATTATTCAAAAACCGATACATTCCTGCACATTCGTAGTACGTAGAATAGTCCCTTTCATTACTGTCACCCGACACTAACGAGTTAAAACAGAAATGACCCGCCTAACCCACCGAAATACGAGCACCAATGACAAATATTACATTCGTCCTAATTAAAGTCACCCACGACAACGACCGTATGCTAATTGACAGGACAGCACGACGGTCAATTTTTGACCAGCCTCGAATCCCATTCGTTCTCCGATCTCCACAATTTCTCATCGGGCTCTCGTAATTTTCTCCTTTATTTTCCATTCTACATTTTTAACGTTGTCCATTTCTATCACCAAATAACGCCCTCGTCGTTTGCAGCCGATTTTAACGAAAAATTACCACGATGAAATTTCACCGGAGAATGTTCCCGTCTACTTCGATTCTACCGGTTGACTTTTTTTTTATCTCACGTTTTCCGCGTGAAAACGCGAATATTCCGTTTTTCAGGACGATATGTCTACCCGGTGGACTACCGAATCGGGTTAATTCCAATCACGATCGTCGGGATGCCGCGAAAGAGTGCGCCAACTCGTTCCGTCTCCTCGGTGCAAAAAGAAGTTACCGGGGACCGGCATTATTTCCTCGTAGAATTTATTGCCATCAATTGGAATGAGTAGAACGCGACGGGCATTTAAAAGAGTCCCCGTGCTCGTCGACCATTAGTGCGCTCGTTTTCTCTTCTTTGCAAATAACTTTGAAATTAATTTTGGAATTATTCACTTTCAAAATATGCCACGTCGGAAGATGAGAATTGTTGGGTTGCGCTGCTGAGTTTGTTAATTATTTTATTAACACGTTGGATGCCGAGCGTATTTTGTGTTACTGGGCACATTTATTGTGGTGGAACATTTTGCACTAAAATCATACTTTTGTGGAGAGACATTTAGCATTAATACATTAGAAAAAGGTATATTTGAAAGTGCGAAATCAATAAGTCAGATGAACAGAAATGCAGGAGACAAAAATCTTAGTAGATTTAATTGCTTAGAGTTTATAAGATAGTTGAAATTGAAAGAATGCGCCAGAAATTTCAGGAATGTTTGCAAAATAAAATTCGAAACAAGTTATTTTGATCACGATGGTAGATCTATCATTAAAGATAAAAATAGGCGTCGAATTACGTATTTTACATTAGTACTTGACTATTTAAAAAATTATAAATAAGGTTTAAGAGATGCAAGAAATTTCATTAAATTCGACAGTGCTCACCGTCGATGATCCCAACGGAATCCAAAGGGTTTGGCTAATTTTAATAATGAGTTCATGTTAAAACTTTGCGATGAAGATTCTACGTGTAGTCACCGTAATTAGCGGTTTATTCGAAGAACGTAAGCACGTTAACGTGTATCACAATCGAACGATCGAGAGAACCCCTTTATAAGCTACTAATTCCAATGGATACGAGTAGTGCATGCCCCGCATAAATTGATTTCGGTCAATTGCTGATCTCCGTGTTATCGCGTTGATCATCATGAACGAAATTTCGACCGAGGAAATGCGATTTACTGTTTCGTGGAAGTCAGAAGGAAATACGAGGAGAACAGTATTTGAACGTGCTTTGTTCCGCTTGGAACAATCCCGATGAACAATTTCTGATCAGCTTAATCCTACATCAAACTGAAAGTTATAGTCACTGCGCTGAATAAAGCTTGAAAAAAATTGTAGCATATTTTTCGAGTATATAACGGGGCAATTAAAAATCGAGGTAATATTTTTGGCAAATTGGAAATCATCAGCGCACCCAAAAATTAGTTTGCGTTCAGAATCGAAACATCCTACGTTCGATTAACTATCACGTAATTTATTTCATAAAAAAACATCTGTAAATTAAAATCGATTCAATCAACGATGCTAAATGTACATTGACATCAACGTTCGACGAATTCGGTCATCGAGAGTGAAAAAATGGCAGGTACTTTTATATCCTTCGCGTAATTTTCTTCTTTTGTATAAATACCAAATGTAAAATCGTCTTCGTTCAAAGTTCTGCTCTTTGCTTGCAGATACGCACAGTGAGATTTATTCTTCAACCGGAAATTTCGCGTCGCAGAAGCTTCCGGATGATTGTTCGAAACGAATGCGCCACTTACGTCGAATTCCACCAAAGTCTTCAAGATATTCGTGGCGTGTTACGAAAAGACAAAGAGAAAACCCAAATGCACAACAAATTCTAAGGATCTGACGGCGATCCGTATCCTCGGGATTTGTTCTTTGTCCAGAAAATCGTTCCGCGAGAAACCGAACGTGAAATGTCTTCCGACGGATAATAATAACACGTCGAACGGAATTAGCGAGGATGCATCGTCCAATCGTATGTAATAACGCGAGGGACGAGGACAATGGAAAGTAATATTTCCGTGAACACCGTTTCATTATGTTTTCAGTAATAGGAGCCATTATCCGTCTGCCTCGTCGAAAGGTCTCGTCGAAGGTCGACAGTCGTAACTCGGTGGAATCTGCGAAAAGGTTCGTTTCACCACGAGTGATTTCATTTTCATTAAACTTTTGTTGCGGTTCTCCTTTTTTTTGCGATAAACTCCCCGGCGTTCGAATGAACGTAAAAAGGGGGTAAAAAGGGAACGGAGGAAAACGGAAGACGGAAAACGGAAGCGCGAAAATAACTCGGTGGATTTCTTCGCCCTTGGTGAAAGCAACGGCGGTTCATAAATATTGGAAAAAAGTTCTTTTTCGAGTCACTCGGACTTCTCGATCGCCTCGTTCGTAGGTTCTCTGTCGTGCTCTCGTTTCAGGAAATCGGTAATATGTCGGAATTTAAAGTGTATCAGGAAACGTATATAAAATTACGATCGATCTTTACCGGAAACTAGAAAGAGGCGTCGTCAGGAGAGAAAGTACTGGCCGGGGAAAAGTTCCGTAGGAGTTACTTGCCTTCCACTTTCCTTCGGATCGTTCCCGACCTCGGAGTTCACGTCGTTTCTTTGTTTTACGTTCGCAAAATGCGTTGGCGAAAATGCGAATCAACATTTCCAGGTACTCGGGCCGCTTTGCCATTCTTCGAAGGGGGTTATAATATTTTCGGCGTTTCTACTTGTTAGCGCGTGCCTTATCGTTCGAATTCCGACGAATTTCTTTAACGGGAAAGTCGAATAGAAGTCGGTAGACTGTGAAATCCTAGCATTAAATTCTCTTATCTGTTATGTTTTAATGCAAACCGAGTATTCGGATTTTTCTTAGAATATAATTCGCAAGCTCGTTGAAACGTGGAGGATAATCGTAGCTCGACGTAGCAGAAACGGCGGTTCGATTCTCGATAAAAGGAAACTCAAACTCAAGGGGCTTTAAATTCGAGATATAAGAGCTCTCGATGATTATTATTTGATCGCTCGGTCTCGTAGTGATATCGTAAAATGAGAAATTGATATCTAATTATCGAAAGTAACGTAAGCAATTAATAGAACGAGAAGATCCAGATGAGAAGCGATACGTACTTTCCTCCTCGGACAAATCCTCTCCAAGACACTGCAGCACTGCTCTGAGATCGGATGCGGTGATGTAACCACGGTTGTGTTTGTCAAACACCTGAAACAAGCAAGAGAAATTACAAACAAACGCTTCAGGATTGTCCTCTCCTGTTCCAACGTGGCGAGACAAGAATCTTTCAAAGATCCACACCAATTATTGTTTCAACCTGCAAAACGCACGTCCCAAATAATTCCTCAAAATCCAACGCAACAAATATCTCCCTGTAAAAATCATTTTCCATTCTTCCATCAAACTCAAACGGAAAGAATCCACCCCAAAGAAGTAGGTAACGCACGAATCGTCGAAACTTCGCAAGAAACTAAAGGAGAGAGACACGCTAAAGCACAGTATTGTCCGTATTTCCAAAGAACATTCCATGTCCGTCAAACGGCGCGAAACTTTTGATCCCACGCGCATAGAGATGACGAGAAGCGGAAAAATTAAAGCTTCTTTGCTTCGATCCGACCTTTAAGGACCGTCCCGTGCAGCTGGCGTGGAATTTTCGCGACGAACAATCCCACCGAGAAAAGTCGTGCAAGTTAAGAGACCGCGAGATCCCACGGACCGAATAGATTCCTTTTATTTCCCTCCTAATGGAATCCTTTCGACGGAGACAGCCGCAAAGCGTTTCTTCGTTTTAAGGGAAAAGGGAGAGGAAGGACGGCAACTTCGTAAGGTATCCTCGCAATCTCGACGTCGTGGGACCATCGGGTTAGGCTCTGTCGCGAAAAAAACTACCGTCGCGGGAATAATAACCACTCTTCCACCCTGTATTATTTATCGCGCGTCATGGTGGTCCATCGTGCCCGCAGCACTATTCGGGACGAAGAGGTCGAAGGGAGAGGCGCGACGGGAGAACGGCGGGACTCGGCTGGAAATAGAATTGGAATTGATGCCGCTCCAGGGAACGTTCTCCGCGCCGATTTGGATCGGCTTTGCCCGATGTCGATGCAGTGGTTGGCATTAGAGGGCTGGATGCTCGATGTTGCTTCGTTACGGACGGATTAATGGGGTTGCCGGTCCAAGAGAAATAAGGGGACGCCCTGTGGCACCGCGCACGCATTCGTTCGCGTCCTTCGCCTTCCTTCGCACTTCCACGGGTTCCGTTTCTCTGGACCACGTCCGAACTTCACGGGGTCGATCCTTCCGTCGTTCTCGCGGCAAGAGAGAGATTTATGAATGGCGATTATTTGTACCGCTATTAAACCCGTCGGATGGTGCTCGTATTTTTGACTCTCCAGCGACCCCTCCCTCGTCTGTCTCTGAACGAGAGGCGAACTGTGGTGATTGTAAATTCGGACGATCGGGGTGCTCCTTGATATTGGTCCATATCGACATTAGACGCGGGATATAATGGATGCGTGGGAGAACGTTTGTTTTATGCAATATTTCATCCAGCCTTTCACGATGTTCGGTGGTTGTAAGTTTCATTTTATACGGTCCTGTGATTCATTTTATATTATTGCTTTGATAAGAGTGTCTAGGAATTATTGGTAATGAATTGTTTATTGGAGAGAGTCATCGCGTCACTGACGGATAAATTATTTCACGACTGATTCTTCCAAATGTAATTCCACCGAGCAAGATTCAGCATGCACCGATGTACAGGCGGCTTCTAAAGTTCCACAAAACACGGCCGATCATGAGGCGATAACACGTTCGAATATAATCCGGGCTGGTATTAAATTCTTTCAATATCTCTGCGCCCACTATCCACCCCTAAAGTGGATCCCATGGGTCAAGGAAGCTCCCGTATTAGAGAGCATCGATTTTGTCTCCCCCGTCTGATCTATGGGCAGCCGTTACTACTTGGAAACGCGGGAAATGCCGCGATCTCGCTCGTTCCCGAGGAAATCGGCTTTTTGTTAGGCCTAAGGGTTACTTGCAATTTAGCGACGGTAGTTTAACGGCTCTACACTCGGTCCGTTTCTTTCGTCAGGTGGAAATCGTTAGCTCGACCCCGTTTCCGGCCGTTGTCGAAAAGGGGAAACGTCGTCCCGTCAAAGGAAATGGGAAAAAGAAGTCGAGGGGGTGGAAAAAGTCACGGCCGAAAGTGGACTCCTCACGGAGGTGTCATCGGGGTCGTTTTCGCAGACGTTTGAGCAGTCATTGTCGACCGCTTAGGAAATCGCAATCAGGCGAACCGTCGAAGCAATTACCGCCGAATCGTTGACCTCGCTAACTATTCTATTGTTTGGACGCAACGTCCGACTTGCGTGAGCATTCGATTGACAAACCTGAGCGTCATAATTAACGCCCATTGTCATTGCCACTGTCAAACTTCCAAAGCTGACAGATCTCGAAGAGCGACGAGCAATTGAACGGTATCTTCAGGAGCTCCGTTAACGTCCATCTTTTTCCTTCGTTCGAGTGGTCCTCGTTAAGACGTGCAATCGCGACTTTTCACCTGCGATCTTGCCAAGTCCCTTCTTCGTCTCGTCTTCCATTCGGCTCGCGTAGACTCCTGAGTTATGCAGAAATAAATCAAGCCTCTTAGCCTCCCCGTGTCGCTTTTTTTTCCTGTCGTATCGCGCCAGATAAAGCTCACCGCGAGAGACAGATTCGCGAGCTTTATATCCTTTATCCCGTCTACGTGGATCCGCGACAAATCGTCGACGAATTCCGTCTGCCGCGAGTTGCCGATCGAGAAAGACGGGAGATGAAGAGAAAAATCGTGAGCGCTTCTCGCGAAATGGCAAGAAGATAATCCTAGACATTGGAACTCGACGAAGAGAGAGGTTTGGGAGTGGTGGGAGGAGAACGCAGAAATTTATCTCGCTACGATAAGTCGTTCGATTATCCTTCGGTCGGATGGAGAATATTAAAAACTGGTGCAATTTCCTGTAGTACAACCTCTCCCTCTTTGACTTCCTTCATCTCGCTCTTTTACTTCATTTCCTGCATACGGTTACGTTTTCCTTGGAGCAACCAATTAAAACGAGACTGTTGTGCGCTCTAAAGCATGGAATTTACGGTTTTTAATATCGAGAAGCAATCACGTTAAAAACGTACGACTCTTTATGCTCGCATTAACCGATTAAAAAGCTAAAATATTTCTAGAACCGTGCCGTGCACTTTGGTTTATTAAGAGATAATCGATTTAATGCAGAGTCTCTCGCCCCTCGAGTAATCCATCGGACAAAAGAGACCGGTCGTCCTTCCGCGTTCATAGTTGCAAAAAAAGGAACCTTCGATCGTTGATTCACCATAGACGTCGCGCACGCATTCCCTCTGTTCTGCCAGCTTTACCTTCAATCATCGAGCTTTCCCCGTTTGCATTTGTTTCTCGGATAAATTCGTTTCCCTTCGACCTGTTTCCTTTTTCTCCTCTTCGCCTCTTCTTTTTTTTCCATCGCTTCCCAAAGTATCCGACGATGTTTGCTCTCGTATGCTCCAGGGACGTGTTCCGGATTTCGTCGGTCTGCCACTTTTCCAGCTTTCTCGAGCTCTTTGTCCTCTTTCGATCTTCCATTTTCCATGGCTTTCTCCTCGTTTACTTTTACTTTCACCGATAATTCGAGCCAACGCGATTGTCTCCGGTCGCGTGTTCGTCGATCGCCATAGTCTTTTCACCCTGTAAGAATCCACCCTCTTTCTTCTTTCCTCTTCATTCTTTTTTTTTCAAGGATGATAAATCCGACTTGCTATCTGCTACATCTTCCACTGCTTTATCTCTTCTTCTCGTAGGATTTTCTCTGACTATGCTTCTCCCTCCTGTTCGTTTATTCTTCGCTTTTTTATTCACCCTTGTAGATTTGTCCTCTTCTTCTCTTCTCTTTTCTCTTCCACTTCGGTATCAGGTTGCATGCAATCCTATACGCGCAAACAGGTCGCAGAGATTAAAATATCGGATTGGTAACGCTACAATGCGTCGTTTCTGACCCCAATGCCGGGCCTTTAAAGTCTTTAAGCACGGCAGACAATTTAGGGCTGATTCACCCTACTTTCCTCGCATCGTGTTTCCAACGGCGGCGAAGTAAGATCAAAAACGAGGGGAGAAATTGGAACTCTCGACTTTTACCGTCTATTTGTCTATCCGACGATCAATACTTGGCGTCTATCTTTCATGTTTATTGACGAACAAGTTGTTAACTGAGAATATTGATATTGACGGCGATATGCGATTTTTTACGGTTGACTCGATTGCTGAAAGATGGTGTCTTTGAACTGTCGGAATCTTTGAAAAAGCAGAGAGGTTGACGATATTGAAACTGAAATTCTCCCGTTGCCTGTGGGAGATATTTTCTAAGTTATCATTTGGTATATCATGCTCTAGATGAATTAGAATCGTAATAATTAAACTCTAAGAATTTTAAAATAGATGTCTAACTGACGTAATTAACGCCATGTAGCAGTTAAAGCCAGGAAAATACAAAGAGGTAGTCAGACCTACAAGATGAAGTTATATTTGTTTTTAAGAAAACTGAAAAACGTCTTCGATACTCTTTCCTCTTAACGATCAAAGCTCGACGAAGTATTCGATACTTTTGTGACGACGCGGTTTTTGCATTTGTCTAAATTCAAGGAGAAAAGACAGAGAAGAAAGATAGGGCGGAGGAGACCGCGTCAATTAAAATTTCTCACCGTATCGCGAAAGATGAAATTAAGTTCGAAAAGTATACGGTCCCGTTCGTCCAGTGATTTTCAATGAATAATTTATAAGGACACCGAACACCGTGGAAGGAGAGACTGCGGAGAGGACGTTTCGTGAACTCCCGAAGAACCGGGGGAAATGGATGAAACGTTGCATCCTTGAACAATGGTTCCATCTTTAATTTTTTAACAAGCTTTCTGTTCCATCATCTCGCCGGAGAACAATGGTCACTATAGCTTAATTAATTACCCGTCATATCGTAAAGGGCCGCCGTGAACTGAAGTAAAGAAACAACCCTCGTCTTCTCCTGCCGATTAATTTTCACCGGCTAACGTTCGATCACGAGTCACGATAGACGTGTGCCACTTGTTTCTTCCCTTTTCGTCAAATTCTGCACGAAATCGCGGAAACGAGGCTCATCGAAGAAAACACGGCAGTTAGAAAGGATCGGAGGGGACCTAGAATTCTTCAACCCCTGGTAAATTACGATGGATTCCGTGAAAATTCTAGGACACTGCACGACAAGAGCAATCTCATGGTTTCCACCCTAGACACGGCTCGTTTGAAGGAAACTTTCGAAGGATATTTCCCAAGAACCCTCAGAGATTAGCGCGTTCAATTGCAGTGACTGTGGATCTTCCATTTCCTCTTTGTGTCCTTTCCTTCTTCATATTTATTAGAATCGTCTTTAACCCTCGAACTACCAAACCAGTCAAAACGACTGGTACACAATTTTATCAAAAAATTCTCCAAGTTTATAGGAAAGTCATAGAAAAGATATTTTATGTCATATTTTATCTCTTAAAACATAAATTACCGAAACGGCCATCTTTTCCACCTCTTAATTCTCCTTGTTTCGAGGTGCTTATGTAATATATTTAAATATAATAGCTTTAACACCGATACTTCTAGTGTTAACCTTCACTTCTAGTGTTAACCTCCACATATAATCATTTCCAACGCATCTACACCTTTCACCCTCCACCCTATCTTTTCACCAGCCCCCTTCCTCCTCCGAATTATACAAGAAACAATCCGTTATCTTTATAGACGATGATTATTTTCAAGTAAAGCCACCGGACAAAAATGATTCTCCAACATCAGGGGGGTCAAAGGGAGGGGGGCATAAATAGAGCAATAAAAGTGCTCCTGCGAGCCGCGATATAACGGCGACGATAGGATCGTGCCGGTGTGCGAGCACATAATGGCCCCCGGGGGTGGTCGAAGAGGGTGGAAAAGACGAGAAGTCGATGGGAAGAAGAACGGTCCGTATGCAATAGCCGTGAGAGAGCCGCACGGTCGAATGATTTATTGGCAGACGATGAGAACGATATCTCGATATCTCTTGGCTGTTTTATGTAATAATCTACACAGACAGAACGAATTCGCGAGTCCGCGAAATCGTTCGCTCGTCAAATTGACCCTGGAAGAGAAGCTGAAACTATAACGCGAGCCTCGTTAAAGAACGAATCGTAGAGTATTCTGTTTGTGGAAGTGGAAAATCTGACATTAATATGCAGCCATTCTCCTGTATAAACGAAATAAAGAATTAAATTGAAAGCGGAAGAAGGTTTTAATACCGGATCCCCATGAATATATGCATGAGGGGGAGACAAACGAGGGGGGATGGGGATACGTGTAAGGCGATTTCCGTGGACGATGCGGAAAAACCCGTGCGAGGAGGAAAACCTGGCAAGAGGCGAAGCGAGCCGGTTTGAAAAATCGGATAACAAAGGTACGAAGCGGCTGGAAAAGCGTAAGTGGTCGAGCGAGAAGAATAGAGTCGGGGGTGCTGCGGAAGGGTGAAAGTCCTTCTGCGAGGGTTGTGGGGTGTCGTACTCATTAGAATGTATTGTGGCGTAATGGTTTCACGCTCTTCCCCCGCGGAACACTTGCTAGTTGCACTTTCGCGTTTCGTTCGAATTCGTCTTCGTTTCGTGTCGCGTCGCTTTACAAAATTTCGTAGTGTCAGAATACTTCCTTGCTATTTCTGTCTGGTATTATCTGTCGATACAGCTGAATTTCTCGTTGATATGGTATTAAATCTCATCTGTACGATCGACGATAATTACCATCGTTTCTACACACCGAAGAATTTTACCGGAAAGTTTCTCCTTGCATTATTAACGTATAATCTCTCGTACTACGCGAATTGTTGTCTGCGGTTTAGAAGCAACATAATGTAAGCGGCAATACGACGATATTTACCGCGGGAACCGAAAATTCCTGCTGCCCGGAATGTAGAAAATCGCGTTAAACCGTTGGCGAAACATTTGCGCATTATTCCGTGAACAGAAAAGCAGGAAGAGACGAAGATTACCGTGAGTTTTCGGGTTAGCTTTTACCACGGATTTCGAAGCGTTTAAGTAAAATCCAACGGCGGACCGTTGCATTTTAGAAAGAAGTAGGATTTAACGTTGATGGGATGGACGGAGGCCAGTTTCGCGGGAACGTTTAAACTACAAACTCGTAAGCCAAGCTCGTTCGAGGAGTTAACTAATATGAACGATAACTGCGTGTACGAAGGTATATTATCGTTCTGGATGAAATTAGGACAAATGGGTATACGATCGCGTGTCGAGAGAACATTATCGCCAGCCGTGAACTCGAGAGCACCGCGGATAACGTTCGAAGAAAAGACGACGGTGATCAACGCATCGTATTTCTCTTCGATGGGGGGAGAAACGTTATTTTCGTGGAGGCTGAATTAAATCTTCGATCGAGGAGATAAATCATCGTAGAGAGTACTAATTTTGCGTGACTCATCGAGCAACTGTAAAGACTTTTCGATCGACCGTCCGCTCTCCCCGGAGAGAAGAAGGATCTTTTGGAAAAGAGCAGGTACGCGAAACCATAGGTTGTTCCCGTTCCTCGGTGAAACGAAGTTTCCGAATTTGTCGATGTTCCAACGAATTTACCGATTCACGGAGAATCGAGAATAGCATCGTACAAGCTGCCTACGTGGCGGAGCAATTTCAAAGGAATCAAATAGATATCCGAGAATGGGTAGGTATTAGAAATCCGTAGAGTTGCAGGACTAATGGAGGCACGCTTTTACGGGAGACGTGTACTTTCTCGCTTGTTTCGTTTCTCCGCTTCCGTAGCTTAAAAGGTACCTTTTACCAACCGCAAGGGACTGAAAGATTGGTAGAAACCAGGGGTATAGCTATTTGTAGTACGAAAGTTGGATTAAGTTGCTTCCTCGAGAACGAAGCGTTATTCAATCCATTCCTAGGTATAGAATTATTTCTATGTAGTCGAACATTTCGTTGGACATAGTCGTCCGAGCAGCCCTTTTCTAAATTACATTTTCTTAGTCTACTTTCGCGGAAACGCGAACGATTTATTCCATTAAGAAATTTCCTCTGCGATTAATAGCAACGCGCATGGAAAACATTTCAAGTAGAAATCCTCCACAGGTCTTTATTTACAAATTACAAGGACAACGAGCGAGTGAACGTTCTTCATGAAAATTTAACATCTCCCTTTCTCTGGTACTTTTCACCTTGCATATTTATCCATCGAATCGTACACTCTCAAGGACCATATCAATTTTCTTCCACAAACCATCCAAACTCTCTATTCACATCGCCGTAAGAGTTTTCCCGCGACAGCTTCGAATCGCAGTCAATTAGAGAGGGAGCCGGTTTTTTTTTCCAAGCCGCTTTTAATTATCCCGGTACCTTTGAACGTTCAATTTTTATAACTCCTCCATTCTAGCCTTTAGTCCATGAATTGAATATGCATACACGACGGAACTGGGTCACATTACATAGCGTTCTCTTATTGTCACTCAAGATAAGCTCAGAACCAACTCGGAGAGCCGGCGAGACATTAAGCGGTGCAATGCGAAAATTCGTGAAATCTCGGCACCGTGATCTGGCAGATTACCAAACGAAACTTCTTTCGCCCTCTTTGTTCTTTGCGCTTTTAGAAAAGCACCTTCCTCTCCGAGAAATTTCGTAACTCGTTGACTTTGTGGGGACAATTTTACGGTGTTTCTCTCTTTTTGCAAGTCTTCACGGATCCAGAGGTGCAGAATGACGCCTGGAATACTCGTCAAACACCTTCGAAACACCATAGATAGCGCGGGACTGAAGAGAAGTCTCGCGGAACTCGACACGTCTGATTTAATGTCCCCGTTACGCGATATGATCATTGTATCTGACGTTTAGCAAATAGCTAATTACATCTTCGTATGAGAAGAGTCGTACCTTCCACTTTGATCAATGGCACTCGCATTTCTGTGGGCCTTTTTTCCAGGGAACTTCTTTCCAGCACTGTGCTAAACGTGGTTGCACTTTGGGTAGCTCACGCAGTTTGAATTTTTTTAACGAAGAGCCGTAGAGTGACACACTCATTTAAAGAATAATAAAACATAAATTTAATTCTACACGCCGTTTCAGGAAAAGAATTTTCTCTCGCCGAAGACAGAATGCAAAATTTCATAACGCACGATCCCGTACGTGATCGTATTTCTTAAAACTGCCGAGCAACGTGCTTTTAATTCTAGTACACCGTTAACAAGACTCGGTGGAGGGGTTGAAAAAAAATTGAAAAAACGTGCAGAAGAAAAGACCTATTAGAAACGAGTATATTTCTCCTCGAAAACATTCCTAATTTGAGGGTACACTCGCGGCAGAGCTTCCAAAAAGTATAGCTCTCAAAGGCAGAAAACTCCACCCTCGTGATAAAACGCAGTGAAATAAGAATAGTAGAACATTAAATGGGGATTCGCAGAAAGCACGGTAATCCCATCGATTTGATCTGGCTTTGATTACGTCACGCGTTGGCAAAAGTTTCTTAGCTACTCGTTTCTCCGTCGCCTCGGTGGATTTCCCCGTTCTCCGGATGCGCGGGAAACTCTTCCCGCGGGAGGGAAAATAGGAAGCGACGTCCAAACGAACCAAAGTGGATCCGGCAGTCAACGTCTACCATTGCAAAGCCTCCCGATGATAACCCGGGGACATCCTTTCAGGATGTTCCGCCGGCGACTAAAAACTTTTCGGCTACTCGACGTCGAGAATGGCGTATAATACTTTCTCTCCTTGCCGTCCAGACGTTGAATTTTAATAGAACCCCACGGACTACTTTGCGCTTCGATAAAATTATTATAATCCCCGTAAAATCGCCGAGATAGTCGGAGCGAGAATAATTTGCCGGCTTGAAATTATTTTCACCCGCCCTTCATTGTTATCCCCGGCCTTTTCGATACGAAACGGATCGTCGTCTTAAGAGTTTAACGAGCGTTCTGGTCTCCGTTTCGCCGGCAAATTTATTTTAATTAAGACCGAAACGAGACTTGTCCTAAACGAGAAAACTTAAATACGAAAGAATGTGAAATTACTAGTGCTACGGATACCTTTCAAGTAAAATCACCACGGCACAATGGACCCTGCGAGGCGTTTCTCTCGCGTGCGACTGACTGCGATTTCGATTGATCAATTACAAGTTCGAAATTGAAGACGTTCGAGTTTGTACTCGATACTGGCTTCTCGCAGAAATGCCACGCAATCTTCCTCGGCTTCGTTCTTCCGTCCGTTCCTTCGTATTTCGATCGCTTTTCAACGAGCGCGCGCTCATTCGTTAACGTCGAGCAACATCGAAAGATGGATTCCGATGAAATTATAATTCAACGCTTTCGAATTTCTTTAAAGGCGCCGGCGTTAATCTTCGAAATGGCTCATGCCGTTTTTCTTCGAAGATTATTCCGTCGTTTTATCTCATGGAACTTGGATGTGCGCGCGTCGCTCGTCCATCTTCGAAGATGGAAGGATTAAGGTTAACCGAAGATTATGAATCTCATTATCAGACGTCAATTTCTTCGTAGCCTGTTCGCGACCGTGACCTGCAGATTGTATTGCTCAAAGGAAAAATCGAGCTTTGAATTTCATCTTTGACGCGACGACTGCCTCTTAATTAATACAGCGTTATTACGAGCGAGGGAAAAGAGATACCCGTGCAGGAATGTATTTCAGCGTAGGATGTTTGAAAAGAAGCGTTCCATTTGGCGCGTCTCATCGGGCGCGAATTTTAAATCATCAAAGATAGATCCTCGTGACACCTTTCAAAGGTGCTTAAGCTCTCGAGTGCAATAGTCGCGTCTCTGCTGTGAAAACACGACGAATGTCGGTGCAATATCGCGATGCTTGCACTTTTCTTTAATGTGTCAGTCGCTTTCGCTTTTTTTTTCGCCCGACAGACCTTGCCGTACGATATTACACGTTCGTTCAGTGAATTCGTACGATTATACTGGCGAGAATAATCGACGGATACGAGGACTTTGAAGAGAAACAAATAGAAGTTGTACTGGGAGGAATAACGAGATCGATGCTTGTAATGCAACGATTGTTATTCATTTTTGCATTCAACGTGAAACGCTCTACGTATGAGAAATCAGTTTAAACGATATGCAATTAGTGAGGCCGCTATAAAGGTTCAATATTTGCTGTCAATATCAGCATGGCTAATTTTCGTGACAATTCGCCGCATGCTGAACTGCTCTTTCGAAAACAATCACCGGAATCAGATGTGTGAATTAAAGAGAATAATTCCATGCGAAAACGTTACGCGTCCTGCATAAATGGTGCAACCATTGAGAATCTGTTTTTACTGCCACGATAATTTCTACACAAATCTCTTGTATTTCAAAAGTAAAGGAGACAAGATATCGCTTTAACGCTAAAACTACCGGCGTTAAATCTATTGTATTTAAATTTATTAAATAGGTACATTGGAAAAATAGGAATCAAGAGGTGAAAAGGATTATCATTTATTAGAAAATTTAATAGAAAATTGATAGGAAAGGATTTATTAAAAAATTCTTATAAATAATGAGAAACCAGTCATTCTGACTGCCTTGATAGTAGACCGGTTCTCAAATTTTTCGGAAAATTCCCTAAATTGGTAGGTGAACCATAAAATAAACATTCCACTCCTATCTGTTAAAATCTAAATGACTCAATTGATCATCCCTTTCACCTCTTGATTTCTTTCTCCAAAGTACCTCATCGGCATATCTAAACATAAAAGATATAACGCCGATAGTTCTAGCGTCAAAAAACCAGCTAAATGTCGAAAAATCAAACGACCCAAGTATCCCATCACCCGTGCAATTTCTTTCGCCAAAGTTGAAACCTTGCTGGCTTGAGAAATCGTCGTTAAAGAGTCGGGTAATTCACACGCGAAGCCATGAAGTCGACTTACGCTATCACCCGTAAAGTCGTATGAGTGTCAAGTTCTTGCGAGTCTACTCGAAAATTGGGCTATTTGTTCTCGGTGTGTACAGACATATATCCCCAGCTCTTTTCGAGGATAAAGCTTTATTCGTCTATCCCGGAGATTCGCGGTGAGGATTTGTTTTCTTTAACGGATCGTTCTCTCGGTTGGCGGGGAAAACCGGTAAGTTATACGTGCACAAGGGAGGAATGCAGGTCGTCGTCGTAGAATTTTATACTATGCCCGTGCGAACACGTGCCGGAAATTTCGATGGAAATGTATAGATACGCGAGAATATAAATTTTCGCCTGCTATAAGAATACTGGGGTAGTCTCTGCTGTTAAAAAAAAAATAGCGCACACTCGCGAACACACGAGTGCATGAATAATTCAGAAAATGTGCCACTCGTTGAGGAACAGCGAGGGGGTTGTTTTTCATATATTACTCATTACGTCGAGGCAAATGGGACCGTATCGTTTTCAATTTATAAATGCTCTTTTGTCAATGCTGGTGGAAATTAATTGTATCGTTTAACTTCTCGTATTCGAAGTTTGATAATATATAATAATATGGGAAATGAGTATAAATTATCGGAATGGAAAACGAAGCTTTCTCATTATCCGAATAGTAATATCGTCGTATCGTCGAAGCTTAACGTTGTTAAGAGGTACGTATGAAACGGAATCAAATACGATATTGCACGGAAGAGAATAGGGAAAAGGGTAAACGTACTCGAAATGCATCCCTCAGCTCCTGCTCCTCCTGATCCTGATCGGTCGGAGCAGCTTCGCTCGCACCGCCAATGTTGCTGACGATTTCCACGAACTCTTCGAAGCTGACATTTCCATCTCCTGAAAGGAAAAAAAGAAAGGTAGCATATATTTACGTTATTTCCCCTTACAGTTTGCATCCTGAGATATACATCTCCTGAACCTTCGAATCGAAACCAACGTACGCGGTTTTTCGTGGAATTCTGATAAGAATTGTTGGGATGAATTTTATCCGATGTCTTTAACGGAAAGGTCGTTGTTTGAAAGACAGAATTTTTTTCTCGCGGGATAAAAATAGGAGAGAAGTATGTTATTCGTGGAAAGGACGGGAATTCTGTTCGTTGGATGAGAACGGAGGAGACAGGACATCGAAGGATTAACGAACTTTACAACCAGGATGAAAGCGTAAGACTCTCAGCCGAAAGCTTCTTTCACAACTTTCGGGTACTTCTCATCGTCCGTATTTTTTCCGGCTCCTTTAATAGCAAATCAGTTTTGATTCTGCATACAAATTGCAAGATCCGTGGCGATAGAAATTTCAGCGAGGGAGAAGAATAAAAGAGACAGAGAACACAACAGAGGATCTCTGTTAAAAAAATTATAGTAAAAAGAAAATTGCAGAGAAAAAGTAGATAAAATTGAAATTAAAATTTATGGAATTTTGTGGAATATTTTGCTTCCGATGTCACGACAATTTATGATAGAAATTTAAGATAAACAAAAGGGAAGGAGGTAAACGTAATTTTCTGCAAGGTATTTGAAAGCGATCGAATGTCCCATTTGTGCTCCTGACGTTCCGCACTTTCGTCTAACTGCACTTTAAATAAATAGTCCCTTCCCGAGAGGAAAGTCTTTTTCGTAGAGAATAAACACAGTCTACAAAGTTCCTTGCCGCACATAATACGCGAGAATTGCTGCATTCTAGTTACTGACAGTGCCGGTACCGAGAAAAACGTCAAACTAATTTAAAGCTTCAGTTGTACTTCAACGTATTTGCCGTCGCGATCCACGAAAAACGGTGCACCGAAGATTCGGTTTTTCACGGTCATTGATTGTACAAAAAGTTTCCGTAGTTTCAAACAATAAATCAGGAGCTCGATACTGTATAGTGAACTGGGTAAATGGCACGTGGATAGACCACTCTTTCCACGTGGTCAGTTTGTTCATTCCGATCACCCGTGGAAGATTTATCATTTAATATATTATAATATCGGTAATTAACACTAAAATTGCGAGCGTTAAATCTCTCACGTTAAATATATTGAATAAGTACTTTAGAAAAAGTGTAATCAAAAGGTGGAAATTATAATTAATTCAGTAATTTACGTTTTATAAGATGAACATAGTATATGTACTCTATGCGTCCCCTACAAACTTGGAGAACTTTTATTAAAATTAGGAGCCAGTCATTTTAACTGCCTTGGTAGTTATGGGGTTAAAATTCACCTAAAATTGTGCATTTCAGACAAAATGACCGTATCAGTTAAAATAAAAAAACAGTAGTTCAGTTAAAAATAATGAACCAGTTAAAGGCAAAAGATACAAAAGAAAAAAGAAGGTGGTATCCCGTTCACTTGCTAAAGTATTTATCCAGCTCACGATACGTCGTTGCATAATTGCAATTTTTCTAAATTGTCGCATCATTTACAGTTAGAAGAAATCCAAAAGCAAATCCTCAGTCCAAAAGCAACCACTTCCATCAGAACCACACAAAAATATCTCCAATCCCAGATTTTTCTGGAAAATCGCTCGATAACAACGACTCCTAGTTTCACCCCGAAACATCCCGGACAATCCTCGACGTCTATTAGCGATTCTCTCGACTCTGGCGCGTCCTCGCAATCGAACGTCTCATTTGCAGGGACGCGAACGTCCGTCCTTCGGGATTTTCTGGCTCTGCTAGGAATTTCAACGGCCTAAACGGATTTTGCCCCTTGTAAGCGCCAGTATGAACAGGATTTAGCGCGATTATTCCGTGACGCACGGCACGAAATTCCACGGCGCGTGGGAAGCTGCGAGCTTGATTTTCGGAAACGAGCATGAGCTCAGACACGTACGATCGGAAGATTTGAACTTGCCATTTGGCCGGTCACAGGGAGAAACACGTGTGTGGATGATATAAATGTACGGACACAATTTTCGTCGTACGTGCACGCGCAAAAGTGCACGTGATGCCTCGAGGAAAGTAAGGTTTCCAAGTGTCCTCCATAAACGTAAGAGAGACGGTCAACAGAGGCACTAGAAACAATTTTATAATCCGTGTCTCTTGTTGAGTGTTATGAAGGCAGAACAGATAAGAGGCAGGCAGTAGAGCAAAGAAAATTTCAAAATTTCACATGTTCTTTGGATCCGGTTTGATCAGTTCCGAACTTCCCTTGTTAGTATTGTCACGACATTCTCGAGGGCTAACTTTCACTTCAACTTTGCTCTCTAACTTTCGCGTTAACTTTTTTCATAAATTATGATACCCTGCTTTTGTTTTCTACGACCTCGAAAAACTCCTTGGAACAAACTTCTTCAAACACGGAATCAACATGTTGTTCTTCTGGAAGATTGTATCGTCGAGGGTTCTTCCTCGCATCCTCAATTATAAGACTGACAAAATAAAATATCGCGGGCTCTTTAAATGTCGCTCATACATCAAGGGGAGAAATGAAATCGACCATTATTCATGTTCTCTCGTCATTCCAACGCCAATCTTCAAAGGTTCGAACCTTCCGGTCAACCAGTTACACATGGACAGGCGGTCGCAAACCTCTCAATGTGGAAACGCGAATTTCATCGAACATACGGTTGCAGCTACGTGTAGTGCGATAACAACCACCCGTCGTGAATTCGACGTCCGGTGCGACGAGTTTGATTAAACGTCCTTGCATGAAGAATTGTGCCGGCAGAGATATTCTTCGTTTTGGAAAAGTGCACGCTGCCGAAAGCGCGATGAAATTCTGCTACACCGACGAAAAGTCATCGGAGAATGCAAAAACGTGAATCACTGTCGTGTATCTTCCTAGCTGCAAATCAATTTCTCACATAAATACCCGGTACCTTTCACCCTAGATCTCAATTTAATTATATTTAACCCCTTGCCCTACAATAACGAGTGGCACTCGTGATGCGATAAATGGGATAGGAAATTTTCAAGTTTTTCAAACCTATGAAATTGAAAGAATTAATGAGACGCAACGCGATAAAATTATTTCTATAATACTAATATTGCGTTCAATTACACGATATATCAAGAATAACTGATCAATTCTTATTTTAGCAATTTAAAGCTGAATTATTGCAGATGCGGTTACAAAACAAGTCATAGGGCAAGGGGTTAATAAACACGGTAAGAAAAGGGGAATCAAGCTGCAAAGAAGATGATCAGTTAATTAATTCGCATATTATATGATGCACGTGAAATATCTACTGTGCTGCTTCTCTATAAAATGGAAAAATGTGTGTAAAAAAGGTGTGAACCTGTCAATATGACGGCTTCCGTGGATCTAGCGCAAACGTTTAACCCCATGCTCACCATAGACCTCCGATCGCATTGGATCCCGCGGCAGTTTCAGCGCGTACGAAGGAAGTTCAACGTTCCAACGTGGAGGACATCTCGTCGTATCGAACGGGCGAAAGGATTTGCAAGGAATTAAGCAGTTAGTTTTGTGTCCACAATCGGGAAGAACGTGTTTCGTGCATTCGAGGAGAGCACGTCGCCCGTCCGTTGCCGTTTGCTTACGTTGATGCTATATCTACTCACGCTCGCATAGCTTACAAATTGCGCTCAGGATACGTAGAACGTGGGGATTTCGGATGCTACATTCCGCGCGCGTAACTCGGGCAATGTTACCGGAGTAACCGTGGCACTTTGGAATCTCTTGACGCATCTTAAGCAACCCCGTCGTAACTTAGCGAAAGAGTAACGAGACGAGAAAATACCGCATGGACCGGTTCATTTTCGGATCGAGAGATTTCGTATTCGTCGGACTCCCGTCGCGTAAAATAGAACGTCGAACGATCCCTCGGGAGGGGATGAAGTCTCTTTTTTTAATCCTTGAACTTGTTGCGGCACGATGTTGCAAAGTATTCGTGGGGGTAGATTCGTGAATCGTCGGTGCGGCTCGATGAATGGGGGTTGAATCTGTTTTGCGCAGTAATTCTTACTTCTTGGAGTAATTCTTCTCTCAATTCTTATACAGAAATATGAGCAGCTTATTTTGAAAGTGGAACAAGTAACTTTCTTTGTAATTCATGACATTTAGGGTTTTAACGTGTCTCGAAATATCGATGTGAATTTTTCAGAAGACTTACGTGCACTTCCTATCTTCGATACTTATATTTTTATCATTATAAATAATTTCGTTCAGTCGTTGAAAAAGAAGCAGCTTGCATTACGGCAAAGTGACTTATGCTACTTTCATATAAGCGGCTCATAAGTTTCTTAGCGAACGATTGATTGTCTGTATATTGATAAAGAAAATTCCATAGCTTTTGTTAAACTACGGAGAGCACATCGGTTGCAGTTCAATCACGATATGCCCACGCTCGCAGCCGGGTGACATTGAATATAAGATTGTCGATCACCGATCAAATTTGTCATTGCCAAAGAACCCGAGGAATAGCGAACAACGAAGAATCTTGGCGAAACCGAAGAAACGACAGTCCTTGTATAAAAAGAGGCAGGAAAAAACAGCAAAAAGGACGAACATAATGGGAATGATCCAGCACGAGGTAGCACGAGCCGTCGCACATTCTGTACCCTCATCCAATTCGTTTTAAACTCCGGAGGGGATGCTATGCCGATCGCATATCGATAACCTCAGCCATGAAATTGTGTTTTTGAACGTAAGTCCCTCGAATCGACGTTCCTTCCACTCTTTCTCTCTTTCGTCCCGATGTATCCAGCTTTTTATTTCACATCTGCCATTTTACATTTTTCGTATAAACTCGGCTGACCAAACGTTTCGTATTCGAATACATCGTGAGGCTGTATCGACGAACGGAACGTCTCCAATTCTTCCGGCGATGAAGAGACGAGACATCTAACGCGTCTCGCGCGTTTCTCGATCCTGAAACGCGATCCAGTAGCTTTGGAATCGAATACCGTGGAGGGAATTACGCCCAAAACGTTTGATGCTCGTCCATTCGATGGAATGAGATATTCCCGCCGATAATGGCTCTATAATCGATGAAGGATTCGTTTGCCTCGAATCGTCTTGTCTTCCGATTGTAACGTTCACGTCTGTAAACTGAAATCGTTGGGTATGTAAACCCTTAGAGAACCTGCAAGGAGCAACTCTCTAGGATCTGCCTTCTGGTAACCAGAACTTCAGGGTCTGGTTACAGAGTAACGTTTTACGGCACGAATGTTTAACTCTTTGCGTACGGAGACTTTTTTGAATACTGAAAAATAAGCACATCTTTGGTGATCAAAAACCACCTTTTTATCAGACAGTCATAGTGTCAATGTACAGCCGTTATAGATTAATATTTCGGTAAACATATTGCAACGCTTATATTACAATTTTTTAACTTTAACCGCGTATACTTGCTTCGATAAAGTATAATCAGAATTTTTCTCAGACCACATATATGCGTCCGTAATGCTCAAAGGGTTAAACTGAACGATAATCGTCGTGGTTTTCGCGATGATTCAAACTCCTAGACATCCTATGTCTGAGTGGTGGAGAACTTGCTTATCTGAAGGTCACATGGTGAACTCAGATTTCGAGGATGACTCGAGGATGATCGAGGATGACTACAACATTTTGAACACGTATAATAGTTTTAGGGCAGTCAGATATAGAGGAAAAAGCTTGAACTATCAATTAATGGATCTAAGTTTAAATCTACGTGAACTTTGGGGGATTCGGTCGAAGAGGGAAAAGCTTAAACTACGTCTCCGTCGCGTTCGCGACTCTCGATATCAAATAGCCTCGATGAAAATAACGGCAAATTGTAAACAAAGGATGCACCACCCGCACGATTCATCGACTGAAGAGTCGACGAATGGAGCACGTTGATTGTGACGTATATCCCTGCCACGAAATACGAGACAGAGAGTAAAACGAAAAAGAATAATGCAACGAGGAACCGATATGTCAATGCACGAAAGAGGCTTGCAATTCGAAGTTTTCGAAAAGTCAGCGGGATCTTTTGTTTAGTTCTACAATTATATTCACGAAGGAAACGTGCGATTGAGAGGAACGTTTTGCGCTTTCCTTGTTCATTATTAAGCACAAGTTTGAGCGTATGGTCTTCGAGGTGGAAATTAACGAATAAACGCAATCAATGGCACAATCGTTATAACTTAAGTCATTATGCCGTTTTGAAATTTCATGCGGTTATTAAGCACTGCTGGGAATTTAAAATTAATCTGAAAAGTTGAGGGGTGGTTTTTATTCCAACGAGTTGGCTTCTTATAGAATCCTCCTTCAAAGTTAACTTCCGGAACTTTTACCGTAATTTTATCCTCCCCTCAATCGACTCGGGGCAAACATACAATTAACTTCGCAGCTTTTCACGATGAATTCGTTTATCCTGCACGAATAATCGCCACTCCGCTTAAACGACTCTTAATAAACCAACAAAGCGATAATATTCGCAACAATTTTCAACGGGCCCCACCAGGGATTCTCTTTCGTTTATTTTCCCCCATCGACACCAACGACAAGCCTCTCGATAAAACCTGTAGAATCGTCCTCCATAAACTCTTATCTTCGCTCTATCATCCTCTCAAAACAATCACCGAGCAGCTTCTTCATTTCCCAACCCCCTTAACGATTCCCACGACATCGTCGAATTGATTTCACCGTAAAGTCAACCACGATAAAAACCAATGCAATCTATTAGAACTCTTGTCATAAGCAGAACCGTGAATCCAACAACGTCAATCGTTATCTCCGAATTACGTCCTTTCCATTGTCGCGATCGCGTCATAGAAATCAATTCCCATCGCTTCTCATTCCATGGACTTTGCTCGTTCCCGAACTGTTCCCCGGGTGAATAACGATCCGCAATGCGAGTTTACTTCGGCAAAGTTATCAGGGTCGACACCGTCGCTACCCTCTTGGAATCTGACCGCATGGAAGTTCCGTTGATGTAGATAAGTACCATGCCGTAACACCATTCAACGGTCCTTCGACGTGGATCGTGGTGTACACACCACGTACGTACGATACGACGTACACGATCGTACACGCGAATCGGCTGGTTTTCCCGAAGTCAGGGCAATTCCACCCTCGAAGAGCGCATTCAAACGACGGCCATGGTTGTCGCATGAAAACATTTCTATGAACGATACGGTTCGAGTTGCCGTCTAGCTGACTTTTTTCTCTGTATCCGACGCGCCCAGAGGCTCACGTGCTACCAACGCGAAACGCATCCCCAACGGCACGAATTCCAATGACGAGAAGAAGCTCTGGGTCTTGTTTATCTCATACGCCTGGTATATATGTCCATTAGCTTGTGTATGCTTAGGTTTTACGTATATGGATATATATGAAAGTATGTAAATATATATTTATGTGCGGCACGCTCGTATATCATAGTTTTAATTACACATTTACCAACTTCCAGGGTGGATTTAGTATCGGGACTCGAGGCTGCTTGGAATTACAGCCATTGTGCGCTCGTAGCCTCTCGTCATTAGCTACTCCACGAGCCTCGGCTCGTTTCTGCGCCTGAAAATGACGATTCGGGAGAAGTTCCTCAGACTTTTGAGGATTCATCGAACTTTCGTTGACGAATGGATTCGGGATAAACGAGCGATACGAAGACAGAGACGGGGATGTTTTATCATCGTCGTGCTCGGTGAGATTGTGCTTTTGTAACGTGGATCGGTGAAATATGAAAATTCACGGGACACGAGGAAACCGATCGCGTTATTTGAGAAGCGCGAAATTTTCATTTAACATTCGATTGCCGTTAATACCTTGTATTTACGCGACAGCGGTTTCCGGCGCGATTCGTGACGGCTTATGGAATTAATAAAAATTCTGTCACCGCGGTGCAAGGTTTCACGGGACGACATGCTTCGCGATAGGACTTGGTACGTTTCACTGTCGCGTATAGAGAGGGAAAATTTTACGGACGGTAAACACGAATCGTAATTGACGACGACAGCTACCGCGAATATGCTTCGCGGTTCTACGCCACGGCGAGATATGTATTTGTTTAGAGGGAAGAGTAATTTCCAATAACCCATTGAAAAATTTTCGAGCGCCGGGGAAGAGCATCGATGCAGTTGAATTTATCTGCAGTTACGAGACTATTGTGCCGTGATTTTATCGACCGTTTGCATCGATTTCGAGTCGGAGCTTGGGAATATTTCTTCACGGTTTTCATAGAGTGTTAATTGCACGAAATATCTGCCGAGTTTCTTCGTTGACGAACAGCTCCACAGCTTTACTTTCAAAGTCACGGAAAGTCATACGGGTTCTAACTAAGAATACATATACTGTAAAGGTAATATACATATAATATATATTACCTATATTATATTTATATATATTATATAGGTAAAGCGAAAAGAAATGTCGTTTTTCTTTTACAACATAAACAAATTTATTTACGGAAAAGACATACACAATATTTATTCGTTCCAATTGCGCAAAATAGAGCTCTGCTGTGATAAACTAACTAGATTTTAATATTTCATAATGAATCATCCAGGAAATATCCTATCGGAGACATACAAAAATCGACGCTTCTTTTCGTTTTACCTAATATGTAAACCGGTAGCGGTAACGTTATGAGACATCGAGAAACTTTATCGTCCTGTCAGCAACAGGTACGGAAACTTTTCAACCTGCGTAAAATGTCACAAAAATATATAACCTTCGATCTTCCTAGATCCCTCCACCCCTACTCTAATCATCTCCCATCCACTCCTCCACAAATTTCCGTCGATACCCCCGCGACAGGAGCAACGCGAAACGTAAAAGCACGAGGAATCCACGCTTTTAATTTTCACTTAAACCCCCACCCTCATCCTTCGAAATATCCCGAATTTTCTCCCCCATGGTGGAAAGATGAGAAGAGAGAAGATTTCTGCCCCGGTATACCTTGATCCGGCCGTTAAGTTGGAGCGAATCTCGTCATTCAACGTCGGAACAATAGAAATTTTCGTCCGAGTGCAACCATCCGGGCGAGACTGCCGAGCAACCAGCCTGGATTTCGAAACACGAAGAGGCGAAGAAGAAGGCGACCGGCGATCCTAAGGGCTCTAGGGGAGCCTTAGAGATAGAAAGAAGAAGTGGAAGGGTAGCTCGATGAGAGGAGCGAGAGACAAAGATAAATAAAGAGTGAGAGAGGAAGAGAGAAAGATAGAGAAGAGCAACGGGGGTGGAAAGGTTGCGAGAGGGGTTCGTAGGACCGGCTGGATCTGGCTTAATAAAGAGGCTCCGTTCACGAAGGACCCGTCCCATTGTCAGGCGGGAGAACACTTCGCGAAAATTACCCGCAATTAAGGCGATGCCTTTGGCCAGGGAGGTTGTAAGTGGGCCAACGCGGTTACACGAGGAGAGGACGGTAAACTTGGGAATCATCGACTAATGCCTTCTTGCTCGCCACCTTGTTTCGTTACTCCGGAAGGATACCATTGGATTGCCAGGTGTCCGCTTAAAACGATTATCCCGTTGTTCGAATGGCATCGATGTCGCTTTGTATTCTCACCGTGGATCTTCCACCGTTGGAAAATATACCATCATACGGAATTCCGTTTGCTTTGCTCGGCTGCCGCGAATTTGACGGAGCACTCGGACATTTTCATGGAGATGAAGAGAGGGACAACGTTTCGCGCACGGTTTTGCGCGATGCGAACGAAGTGCACGTTGAATATTAATGGGAAATTTTCAGTTAAACTACCGTCGCGTTTGTACGAAGTTGTTGCTGTTGTTGTTGCCGTTGTTGTTCTTGTTATTACACCGACCTGTTTGTTATTACGAGGGTATTCGCGCCTGCGTCGAATGGAGATGCAGGGATTTTTCGAGATGGAACGACGTCCCGGGGAGAATTATTTTTAGAGTGAATGAGTCGAAAATTGCAGTGGTTGCAAATATCACTTTGAGAGAGACGAACGATAAGATAAACTCACCGTCGATGTCGATCTCTTGCAGCATCGTACGCAATTCCTCGGCCCTGGCAAATTGTCCCAAAGAGCGCATAACTCTGCCGAGTTCCTCCTTCGTGATGCTTCCATCGCCGTCCTTGTCGAACAGCCTGAAAGCTTCTCGAAATTCTAAAACAACCAATGTTTCGTGCATTTTGTCAGCAGTTTTTTAACTTAATCCAAGTGCAATATATACGAAACCACGCAGTGTTCCTCTACCACCGTGACACAAGCTCTTACGAAAACTCGGGGAAGTCGCGTTTCGCAGGACACGGTCTAACAAGCGTGACGTGTAATATCGTAAAAAAGAAAAGATCGTATTTCCTTGCCAAGATTTCAGTGATAAAAAACGATAGTACATTACCATGGAACCGACCTACATTCAAATTGGATTCCACCGTTACAAACAAACGTACCGGATCTTTGCATAAAAGAAATTCCATCGGTTACCCCTGTGATCACTGTCCGCAAATTTATCGTCCGATTTACTTGCTAATTGTGAACGGATCCGTCGGACAGTCGGCTTTTGAGGGTATAAATCCCGCGGAGGGAGAAAAAAAGGGAATTATCTTGTCGTCTCGTCTTTGATGAGCTTTCGATTCTGAGTCAGTGGTATCAGTGGTTCGTGCTGATTAAACGTTCGGTCGATAACATTTCGTGATGTTCGATGCACCGAGGAAGTGCAACCAGGAGAGACAAGCGGTTGGACTTGGATCGTCGGTGCTTGACTCGGCCGTTTAATAGCCTCGTTTCACGGCCCATTGATTTTCTACGTACCGGCGGCTATGGTTTTCCTATAAGTACAATCCGCACAGACGTACTGCCGCTGCAGTATTGCAGTCGGAGCGAAGAAAACATTCGTGATTTTATGGGGATAGATGAAGCACTGGATGGAGAAAAGTGCGGAGAAGAGACAGCGAGAGAGGAAGAGGTAATTTGCAAATTTTGTCGGAATACGGACGAGCTTTGAACTACGAATAGCGTGTGTGCCTCGGGGTGTCCATTAGCGGGAATTAATTTACAAGTTTGTTTAATAGCGCCATCGGTTCAAAGTTCAGCATTGTTCCTTTCTATCCTTTCGCGCGTCTGATAACGAAAGTGCTTAGGTGAAGTCGTTGACGACGGGTTCGAGGTACTCCGAGGAATTTTCAGAAAATTCTTTACGAAACACTCGGTGGTTAATGACGCAGGTAAGTGTTAGTAGAAGTGCAGACAGTGATCTATGAAATGTGGTACGGAAAAGATTGTTGTGGGAGGGCGAGTAAATTTCATTAGACATAAGAAACTTTTGAACACGTACGCGACCCGGTCGGTTCCTGGAAACCGTTTTACAAAGCGCAACAATTAAAAGCAATTATTCATTGTACTTCATTACGAACCTATATTATTGTATGCAATGTTTGTTTCTTGCTTAAAACCAGTCACAGCTAAAGGTCTAAAGAAAAACTTCTCGTTTGCAACGCAAGTCCGTCCACTTGGCAACTTTCAGTTGAAAGTTTTTAAGAAAACGTCAAGAAAAAGCTCGATGACGGAACAACCTGTGTGCTACCTTCAGAATTCTTGATTCGCGAGAGTTTTCAGGAGAGAAAATCTCGGGCGAAGTCGCGAGAATGTAAGGGTGGCGTAAATAATGATCAAAAGGTACCAGGGAGGATTAAAACGACGAGAATGTTCTTTTTTTTCGTTATCACGTTCCTTGCTCGCGCGTAACTAAAATCCGTGGCCGGTATCGCACGAAACTTGGACCATTTGTTTCGCGGAAAGATTTGCATAAATAAACGGCTTACGCGATAATATAAGTGAGTTAAGGATGCTCGTTAATCAGGTAGAGTCTCTGGTGGTCACGGTGGCGCGCCGTTGGCAGAAATTGAACCTTCGCCCTCTCGAGGTATAACTATCTCTATGAAGTTCTGCCAGGGAATTCCATGAGAATGTCGGTGCGCAACGAAGGAGGGAAAGATTAACTTAGCAGCGTGTATCGCTTTGTAGCAAAGGGGATCGGTGGATTCGCCTCTCCTTTCCCCGAAGGTGCTCGAGGGATTTCTTTGATTTGAATTCCAGCCGCGATCTACCCTCCGCACCCCTTTTTACCCAACGGCATCTAACGAGACTCAGGGATAGAAGTATTTTTGCACCTGCAAAAAGCTCGTTCCACGTTAACTAAGGGGACCGTGTGGACGGACTCGTTTTGCACGGTCGTTTTTTTTTCTCACCGCGAACGTAGTAATCGTGCGACTGAAAGAATCGCATTTCAGCATTCTGATTTCACGTCAAAAACACGCGCGAGCGGAAATTCATGAAATTCGCAGGTGGAAAAAGTACAATTGGACGGAAGCTTGTGCCCTTCGTTCGCACTCGCGTCGAAAAATAATTCCGGTGGATATTTCGCTTAATTTCCACGTACCGATGATCCTTCGTTAACGGCTGATAACGATCGGGAATCGCAGATAAATATAGCCGTTTCAATGCTACGTGTACGTATTACGTATCGTATGTGTAATCGGAAGAATGAAATTGTCAGGGGTCATTAGAATCGATGGGTTGTCACGTTGACGAGTAAAGGAGATACTCTGCTTGCAACGCGAATAATTCAGTTCGTCGATTTGCATGCAAGAATTATCCCGCTAACGAACAAAAATGGTAAAGAAACATTTAACTTTATTTATATATATAGTTTTTCATGTGTCACGTAATACGTAAGAGTTCGTCGGGGATGATTTTATTATTGAACGATAAAATAATTTAACGTAATTGGAAAAAGTATAACTAATTCCACTGAACTACTTACGAACGCTCGATACCGTACACTCTCGTTCATCCGCCCTAATTCGCCGTTCACCCTTCCCGCAAGCTACTTTAAATAACCACTTTTTCCCGCTCTCACGCATTAACCGTTACTTTTTCTCCAAACTCACCCTTCATCTGCGACTTCGATATAGTAAGATTCTTGCCGGACGAAACGGTGGCAGGTCTTTTCGGCGATGCCGGCAAAGAAAAGAGGACATTCGCCGAGATCCTTCCGGTCTCGGCGGAGGTAGACGACGAGGACGACGAGCAGGAGGTGGCGAACGTCGAGGAAGTCGTCGGTTGAGGCTGACCTTGCTGTCGCTGTCTACGCCGTCGGAGCTGTAAATCCGTCGAGGCTTGCGACGATATCGATGCTTCGGATTCCGCAGGAACGAATGGCAGCGCCATCGACGTGACTGTCATCGTCGACGTTGGCGTTGTCATTGCCGTCGTCATCGTCATCGTTATCGTGCCCGACGTCCTTGGAGAACAGTCGCTCGTCCCTTCTTCCTCTTTACTCTCCCCCACCGTCCCGCTGCTCTGCCTCGTCTGTGAACGAATACAATCAAAACGGCAAAATAAAAACAATATAATTATCTCCGGAAAGCTTGATAATTATTTGAAACGCGAGAATCCGACGAAAGCAAACTTTCCACGAGACGAGCATTTTTTTTTTATTTTCTCCGGCTCCTCTTTTTCTTCGCGATTCAGCGCTGCAAAGCGTTACCATGAAAAGGTAGCCGCGCTGTCGAGATGGAGAGGGAAGCAATTACGGAAGAATTGTGAAAAGACAGGAATTTCGAGGTTGGTGTATCGCACACGATACAATTTAACGCTCGATCCTACGGAACAGGGTAGGTCACCAGCCACAGGTGGTAGATCGTGCATAAAGATGGACAGTTAACCGCGACAGAAGGAACGCTTGCATAATAGACGATACAGCGAGGTGTGAAAATCGGAAGATACGTTTTCTGTGATCCGGACAATCTACATTATTAACAAACCTGTTCCGCTGAAAACTCCGGTGATCGATTTTACGCAAGAGAATCGATGGAACCGCAGTATAACTCTAGGACTCGATAATCATTCCTATCTTCTCCTTCTCTCCTTCACCGCAGAAAGTGCATCGTGTAACACGTTAAAGAATTATCCTAGCCGATCGACGATGGATTCGGAATAAAAAAGGAGGGATAAACCCGTCGTAATTGGAGCGAGAGCTTCGCATCGACGAGGATACAGATTGGCAAGTTGCAGATACTCGTAGTCTCGCAGCAATAAGCACACGTCCCGGAGATGTATCGATGAATAAAGTTTATCCGTAAGATTCACTGAGGCGAATACAAATCTCGAACGTGTTTTAACACCATTAGTGACAATCACGTCGACTTCGTTGGCACATCGATCGTACGTCTTCCCGGTACACTCGCGCAATTTGATAGATGCAATCAACGATGCGAACGGAGATCGATTGAAATTGTCGCGATAACTCGTCGTCGATTATACGAATGAATACTCCAACCGCGGTATCTTCTCTTCTTGCTCCTTCTCTCAGGATTTTTCTGACAATGATGCGAAGTAATAAAGTATACCGGGATAACCGATTTCACAGCGCTAATCGAAGGTTTACCGGGGAAGAAACATACTTCGTTTCGAAAGACGTCATTTATAAAAATTATAACGCGATAATCGGTTGCGTCAGCCGCATGATGTCACGTAAAACACGATTCTATTTTGAAAGGATGACGATTCACGTGTCCGTCGTTTGATCTCACGTTTCGATGGCAATGAAACTCGGCCACGTTCTTCTGCAGTTTTTTTTTGCCTCTCCATTTTGACTCGACGCCGCTTATATATCACAACGATGATCCTTTTGTGAGGGCAGACAAGTTATCAAATTACTACGTTCTCTCGGTGGAAGCGAAAAGAAAAAGGAGAAAATATCCCGCAGGAGCACGAAATCTGCTTTAAGCATCACCCTACGAAGTCGAGCATGCGGATGCCACGAATCATAAATTTTCCACCCCCGCCGGAGGCTGTTGGTTGCTTGTATTATCGTAATTTTATGGGCAGAAATTGTTTTCACGCGAGTTTCGCCACGATAAATGAATCACGTTGGAAAAACTACGCGTTCTGTTGTATCATCGATTTCAATGATAAAAGGCGGGGAAATTAAACAGAAGGAAAGAATCGGATGGATATTCGATTTAAGTTTCAAAAGGGCTTATAGACAATGACATCGTCGAAACTATCGAAGACGAGAACTATGTGGGTTACGTTCTACCGAAACTTTCGAAATTTGAAGTCAACCGCAGGAGGAAGTTACTCGAATTTAATAATAAAAGGTGCCGAACGAGTTTCCTCGCCGAACTTCCCTCTACCTTTTTCGGTTTGCTACCGTGTAAGCGCACAAGGTAAAATCGAATTCTCGTTAACCCGTCACGGTTTGTCGATCGGCCCCGACACTTCTGTCCTTCCACGACGATTCTTTGAATCGACAGTCAATTTAAATTACGTTTCATCGCAGCTGCTCGCAGACGAAGGAAGCCTATCCTTCTACATGGGAAGATCGATTTGAAATTCTAGTCGAGATTCGTGGAATCTCAAATTGCAAGAGCGGTCACCGTTTCGTCCGGCAGCTGGCATCGCTTCCAATCAATAAGAGCTTTTGTTTTCGAATTAAATTCTCGCGAGTGCATCGTCGATCGTGGAATTTCGATTGAGCGCAAAGTGGCTATCGGTATCAACGAACGTTGCCGATGCTGATGAAACGATCGAGTAATTATCTCGGCCGGTACTTTAACGCATACTCTCCTGGGAATTATAGCACATTTAATTGCCAATAACGAGAGACATGGAATTTAATCATCTTTGTGCGCTGCTGGGACGATTTTGCTACGTCTTTGTAAGGGTACTATAGGCGATCCATTTTGAATGGTGTTGAAACGACCTATTATACAGACAAGGGAAATTCGGGAACTGATACTCTCCGATTTTTATGACACTTTGCATAAATATTTATTAGACTTATCTGAGAAGATAGCTGTAATTACTTTCACCCCGTTTTCAACTTTGAGGGAGACACCAACCCCCTTGTCCAAACCGGAACCATGTATCCTGTAGAATCAACTTGGAAGATTACGAAAAAGGCGTGAAGAAAATCGACAAAAAATCTCGTTGAAATATTGTTTCTCAGGAATATTCTATGCATATGAAATCGCTCGACAATTCTCCACGATCTTCCTCTCGATCGCCCCGACGAAGAAACGCAACGCGGGCCAACTCACGCGGTACTCGATTTCGAGGGAGAATCAAGAAAATCGCATTACTACTGATTTTCCAAAACATTACTTCGGATAGTTTCTGATGAATACGCCCGAGGACAGGTGAAAGGAATTCAATTTCATCGACGCAGAATCGTTCCCATACTACGCTTCATCCCCTTCGACAACTCGATTACGCCCTTTTCTCTCGTACGCGTCCCTTTCTTCCGTATATCGAATTCAATTTGGAACAATTACTAATTTTCGAACATTCATTCTCTCTCTCTCTCTCACTTCTTCTTCTACCATACATCTTTTCCACTCTTCCTCTCCTCTTGCGCACATACGCGGGTCCTTTTTCCACAGCCGCAAAATTGATACGCGCCCTTCTTCACCCTGGCACTTCTTAACCCAGGGTCTTAATTCCGTCCTGAATGCTTCGCCGTCCAAGGGAAACTTCATTAGTGCCGACGACGACACTAATTGTTTCACTTGATACTCGTCAGACGGAAGGACAGGTGAAGTCGCGAAGGGTTGGGGCACAGGGCTGCCATCGTCGCCGAAACCGTTCCATCCGGGAAGACTCGTCGTCGCAACGACCATCGAAGCTATGGCCAGTATCATCGGCGACCATCTATCTCGTTCCCATTCCCATATGCTGTTCCATTGGCCAGTCGATCTGAACGAAAAACTCGCGGGAATTTCGTTCCAAAGAGAGATGACGATGCTCGAATTGCGAGCAGCTGCTCGAGCGAGGCGAATGTAATTATGGTGTAACGTAACTGAGGGTTATTCTTTTTGGAGGCACGTGCGCGATCGGGAATTTTGATGGAGAGTTTTATGGTGATTGTATGTTTAGTGGATACTGGTATTGTTGCATTAGGCTATTTTTTAATATAATTGAAGAATTCTTTTGTGCAAGTGAAGATTTCTTTATTGTGGAATCTCTATAATACTTTGATAGTTTAACACATTAACACCTTCGTTTTTTACTGCCTCCGCTATAATGCAGATTTAAATTGGTAAAATGAAAATTGATCGGTGATTCTTGATATATCGTATAATTTAACGTAATATTAATATTGTAGAAATCATTTTATCGTGTCGCGTCTCAATGATATTTTCAGTTCGATAGGTTTTGCAAAACTTGAACATTTCTTATCCAATTTACTTGCAAATCGGTGACATTCGACGAGACGACTCTTGGCAATCAACGTGTTGAATGTAAGGGATAATTGGAAGGTCGTAGGGTGTGGATTCAGCTTCCATTCGACACTTGAGATTTTTCCTGTCATGAAGACAAAGTATTGGCGACAATTAACTGAAATCCTCGCAACAAACATGAACGAGAGGGATGAACAGAATGGAATATATATATAGCGGAAGGCGAAAAGACATTTCGCAAAAAGTGCCCTAATGCGAGCAGATTCCGCGGATTGGGCGGCAAATTAATTATAATTACAAATCCTATCGCTTCTATGCACCATTCGCGAATGGTAACAGAGATCGCGAATCTCTCTGGATTATGAAATTTGCTCGTTAATTATGCAAAATAATCAAGTAGCGTAGATCGGGCGAATACTGGGGTATTAATCGATGCAATTAATCATCGACATGCAAATCGTGCGCTGTGTTAACATAGAAATTTATTGTTAATACATATTAAAATATTACAATTACAAAACGGTACGTAAGCGCCGCCGGGGGCTTCGAACGATCGGCCGATATTTACGGTAACCAAGGGAAGCAAATACAAACGTTCATCGGTTGCCGATAATTAAATCCGATGGTGATAAAAATTACAAACAGCCACGGTGCTCCATGTGGGGTACCTTTCTCGCGAAATTACACGGAGAAACAACAAAGAAAGAAAACACCAACGGGTCCGAAGAGACACGGTGGAAGGTGGAAGACACTGGAGAAAAAGGAGATTTACGAGCACCAGGTAGAGGAACGATAAGAGCACGGCACTCGATCACGCTGTCTCGCTTTTTGATTGAATGAGAAACTGGAAGACGTCCGATCTCTCTGGTCGAATTTGCATGCGTATCCATGGTAAAACGTTGCAGCGTCAAATGGCCTTAAGATACTATTTTCCAGGTGTAGCTACGGCTTAAATATTTCAATCGTTCCTGCATCAAACATCCTGACGTACGTACTCGAGATCAGACAGAAGGGAAATGCAGGATCATTAATCATTCAGAATCAGCTTGAGAGAGAGGCAGAGAGAGAGTGAAACTCGAGTCTTGGTAATTTCACCGAATTAACCCAATTTTCGGTAATACACGAAGTATCGCCAGGATGGATTAATCGTCGCGTATTCGTTCTCATATAAACACGGTCGTTCTATGCACGTTGAAAGTGCAGCAAAGTTCCACAGGCTTCGTGGTGTTGGGGTAATAAATAACTGGTCAAGTTGACTCCGTTGAATTTAATCGGATGGGAGTCGCGCGGTTACCGGAATCGCGGTAGCACTTCTCGCTCGCGATAAATCTCAAAATCTTTGTAATATTCAAGAGCGTTTTTCCAAGATCGCTAGATAAGACACACTCTACTATATCAGCAGTAAAGCAAGTCTAATTTAAGGGGACACGAGACCAACCCCATTTCCTCGTTATTCTTTCACGCTCCTACGGCGTGTCGCACGCTCCGCCCGGTGATTTCCTCTCGTATCGCAAGCTGGAAATTCAATCTGCGAAATTCAATATAAATAAAGGTTGCCTACCAGAGGTCGACGTTAATGGAAGGTAAAACGGACGGAAAAAAATTTTCACCCGGGCGAAACGGCGAGCGTGAGAATGGAAATCCATGCACGGAACAAATCGAAATACCGTCCCACTGAATTCCATTTTAACGTCACGGTGTTCCTATATCTAGCCCGATAATTTACGGGCGCAAGGTGACAATTGGGAATAAGCGAAATTACCAAGAATTAACCGATTAATCGCCACGATGGAAAGGGAGACAAACGTGTTGAGGGTGAACTCGTTAGCGTTGCGGCTGACCGCCTGTTTACGACCGATTTCGCGCACTGTTCCATTGCCGAGTATGATTTCGATTACGTGGGAGGAAATGGTTATGGGACGGATAAAGTCGTCGGCGATGATTTCACGATCACGAGTCGTGAATCTTCGAGGGAACGTAAGATATACCCCGTAAATGCTCGATAGTTTCTTCGAGCTTCTTTAAGACGGCAATCAAATTTGCGATAAAAGGAGAGAAGAGGAGAAGCACGACGAGAATATTGGCAAAATCTTGCATACATCGAACGGGCGAGAAGGGAGGTAAACTCCATCGCGATTCTCTCCGTCGAAGGACGAGAGTTTATCTTTTGACGGCACATTTCACGAGAGGAGACGGTGAGAATAACGCCCGGTAAGAATAAAGGAAAGAGGTCGATCGAAAGAAAACACATGGCCTATTTACCGACACATAATAGTACGCTCTTCTCATTTTTATTAGCCGCACTTCTGCCGGGGCATTATCTTTTAAGAAAAAACGGGGGCATCGTACGTAAATCTGCCCTAGTGAATCTTGAGAGGTGCTTGGTTCGTCTCTTTCAACTTCTAATCCTCCCTTTTTAATCACTTTGTTTCTATTGTTATAGTCATTTTTCCTAGTCTTTTTATTTTTAAATGTCTCAAAAATAATTTAGGAAAAACCTTCCACACCTGATGAACATCTGCAATCTGGTCTATCGGTATTACTCATCTGTCTTCCTCTCATTATCAATTTTACAATCTCTATATATACCTAATAATTTGCACCCCCTTTTTTCTATCACGACTGCATTCCGGTCCACTGGTACCACTCGTCTCTTTTCCTTCCCTTATCAATTTTACAGTCTCCCTATACACCTAACAAATAATTTACACCCCTTCCTTCTATCATCCCCAGTTACCGATCCACGCGGCAAATATCGTCCATCAAAAACCGCTCCTCCTTCGGCTGGTGCACTCGTCAACCGATTTTATTTTCGCGCATCCACGAATCCGCGAGGAAGACAAAAGACAAACGCGAGCTGAAACACATACGGTGGGTTTAAACGTCTCAGCAAACCCGGTAAGATTCAGTACTCCTTCTCGACCCTCGAATCATGGTCCAAGTGGAGACACGGCGAGCTTACGTGTCAAGTACAGCAACGTAACTCCGAAGAATTTAACCGTCGGCCCTATCAGTCTCCTTCTCCTCGCCATTTTCTCGACGTGGAAGTTTTATCCGCGGTTCGTGCTCCGCCGTATTTTCTTTCGAGCTTTCACCCGGGGGAAAGTACGTGTTTCCGGCTGCGACGCGTTCCTCCCTTCGCGAAAGCCTTCGTAATGCGCGGCTACGTTTTACTCGAAACGCCAGTATACCGTTTCACCTGGATCAACGCGCAGAGTGTAACGCTAGGGGAGAGAAACAACCATGGGACAAAACGAGGAAACGTAACTCGCACGTGACCGACCCTCCAATGTGTTTACTTACTCGATTAGGAGACGTGTAATTTGTTTTTCGGAATTTCTTCCGCCAGAATTTTTAGGGGAATGAAGAGAGAGAGAAACAGAGAGAGATGGAGAGGAAGAGAGGGAAGAGTCTGTTGGAAGTTGAATGGGGAAGTTGGTGGATTATGGATAATACTGTTTGAAATCTGTATGCAGGTCGAGAGGGTGTAGACTTTGTGGGGTGGATTGTCGAGAGAATGGTATTTCATTGGTTTACAGGATTGTTTCTTGGGGGTTGGGTATATTAAAATTTTACTGTTTTGTAGTTTTTCAATCTTAAGCTGCTGGGACTATGATTTATCAAGTAATAATTTAGGAAAAAATTCCCTGCGTGACGGTGAAGGATTGAATTCGGGCTCATTGATGCAGAGTCCCCATCTTTAGTTCCTTAATCACTGTAGCCTCCCTCTTTTGTATTTTTTTTGCTTTAACAGTTATTGTTGCTTCGCCTAAGACCAACTGTTTTAGACGGCTTCCACATCACCAAGGTTATGACATATTAAATAATAATTTAGGAAAAATTTCCCAGAGGTGACGGAGAAGGGTTTGAATTCGAACCGATTGATTCACAGATCCAATCTCTGCTTCCTTAAGCTCTAGTGGGTCCTGACCGTCAAGGTTACGGTATGTTGAATAATAATTAATGAAAAATTGCCCAGAGATGACAGGTGATCTGAACTAAGGCCCTTTAATTGCCAGTCTAAGCGTTTTCTCATTTACGACAGTCCCTTAAAATTTTGCTTACTTATTCGTAGAGAGTGGTTCTTGGTACTTTATAATTTTTGGAATGAGACTCAAGATGTACCCAATTCATTTAGGTAGTGCATATTTTAGTCTTCGAATGTAGTTTTCAAACATCGCATATAAAAATGGCATCGAGCAGCTTTTTGGGTTAATACTCCGTCATTCAGCATCGAAACAGCATAGAATTTTCTTCGTAGGAAAGATGTCAGCACTTTTTGGTAATATCGGGTAATACGATTAGGTACTTGAATCGCAAAGATAGGTACAAGACTCTAAAAGTTGCCGAGTCATAAACTGCATCGATAAAGCGATGCAATTGAAAGTTATACGCCAAAGTATGGAATATTCCTGAGGAACAAGAATCATAAAAGACTTTTATCTATTAAATTAACAATTTCACTTGACAATTTGTCCAATTTCACCGTCACCCAAGAAACTCTAGTCTATCTGTATCTCGTAAACCGAATACCGTGAACGTACAATATCATTCGCGAATTACCCTTTGCGGTGAACATCGAACTCCTATGCGCGTTGCATCGTAACGCGTTTTCACATCGTCGCGTATTCAATTCGCATAAAAGCTAAAATCCCAACGGTGAGAAACAAAGAAATGGAAGAGTGAATTTATTTAATGAAAAAATCGTGTAAGTGAAGCATAAAAAGCGACAGAGAAGACAAAGAAAAACAGAGAAAGAGCGAGAGGAAGAACCCCATGGAATACCAGAAGTATTCAAAGAGAAACGAATATCTCCATTTCCATTCGCAGGACACGAGTCCTCGCGTATTCCTCGCGAAAAATCTCGCCATTCTCCGAACTTTACTCTCCAACGGCGATACGACTCGCGCTTTAATTCGCGCGTTTTCGCGTCAATGTAAAGTATCTCGTTACCTCGTCGAATTGTCTCGCAGGAAAGCTCAAGATGAGACGAGCTACACAATACGAGCCATCGTGGAAATCGGGAGAGGTGTGCCATTTCTCTTATCGGTTCATTACAGTTAACGTGTTACGTCTATATCTTAATTGTTTAAAAGCGCCCGGAATTACAAAAGGACCTTTTTAATTACGTGCTCGGACCTCGCGAATAAAACTCGAGAGACTTTCGCGTATGAATGGACGAAAGGGACTGTCACTCTTCCTCTTTTACTCTCTTTCTCCCTTTTTCTCTCTCTTTCTCTATTTCTCATAATACCAACGGGCATTTTAACCGTGCTCCAAGTTGGATTCCGAGTCTCGTCGTTTCATCGTCCCCTTAAATTCCGTCTTACCGGCAGTCGTATTTTCGATTCGCAGGATATACAAGAACGTTTTTGCTTTCCGCGGTTAGCCTTTTACGAGTAGACGACGAATAGAAATTTTACGATTGCACGGTTCTCGCAGTTGAGCCATTTCGTCGGTGCGTTCTTTTCATTTCGATATGTTTTCGCGACGATGCACGAAATCGGAAGGTCGCTTCATTATCATACCACCCCCAAATGAAACGGTGGCGAGAAAACATGCCGAAAATATTAAAAATCGACGAGAAAAGGGAGAATACTGCGCGATAAGCGAACCGTTTGCATACGCAATCGATATGCATATGCAACCCGCGTGCAGTTGCAATCAAACGGTAAAATGGGAAAAATTTTTATTCCTCTTCCCTCTCTCTATTCTCATTCTCCTCCTTCTCTGCCTCCTCCCTCGAAATGTCACCGAAACGGGGAGATTTAAAACTCAACGAAAAATTGATACAACGATGAAATTTAACGGTATCGGGGCATTCGGAAACGTTGAAACTTACCTCGAGATTTCTCCGGCGAAAAAGGTACTCTTATCGCGAAAGGTACGCCGGTAGACTAAATTACGAAGTTCTCTCCGGCGTTTCATATTTCGAACGAAACCAGATGGAAAATGAGATGGTCGCGTATAGCGCCTCCGCTTAAAATACCGCCGTCTGACGTCTTATCGCGACTTCGTTATATATTCGTCTAGCTAATTGTCCATCGTTCCTTCCCACCTGAATTTACCGTCACGAAACTGACGCGGTTTCGTTTCATACGTACCGTCGATTAAGTTCACGTATCGCGACGTTAACGTTTCTATCTTGAATTTTCGTCGCGTGACCGCTAATAATGCCATGTAATTCCGTGTCGCCCGGAGGTGCCATTTATTTATTTGGTATAACCGGCACGGTCTTGATAAACCCGACGGTTTATCGAAATGGGACACGTACTCGATTACAGAAAGACGCGCGCGTTTAATGGCATCATAGTAATTGTTGCATCTCGCGACCGTCCTAAATCATTCTATGGAATTTCGCAATGATATTTCACGATGATATAGAAAAAGTGGACGGGGAAAGGACGAAATGTTAAATAACTAATCATCTCTGTGTACCGTTCGTCGTATAGGTAACGTGTGTGATAACATTTTTCATTCAGGTTTGCCTTTGTTATTAATACAACGGGTTTATTGGCGAAACGCGTATATTTCCGTTTCAATATTTTATTAACTTTGGTAACGCACCGAACGGGAAACGAGAGTCAATGTTAATTTATATTTTTCTTATTATGTCCACGCCCAATTATATAATAATATATTTGCGCTCGCCCAACGTACATAGCGATACGCATCGAAATTCCGTAATTCCAGGAATATCAAGGCTTTGGAAAATTATCAAATATCTTCCGGCCAATTTATGGTAATTTACTTGCAGCATCGTAGGAGGCGGTAAACGCACTAAGTGGTAGCAAGAATGAAGCCTCTGAAATAACACAGACTCCAGCAAGTCGGTCTTCCAAATTTGATCTTCACTCTCGCAGTAAACATCGAGAGAATACCAGAATCGTTTGCTTCCGCCAGAAAGTCGGTAATCGATCTAAATAAAATCAATGTGGTTTGATAAGCACCGGTAACCTACAGAACGGTGAGAACGATATTTACTTTCGTTCAGACGCGCTGAAACGCCAAAGCAAAAGTCAGGCCGTTTGATTTCTCCGTGAAACCGGCTACCACTTGCCTCTTTTATGCACCCTCGGTTGCCCGGTACTCGGAACCATCGTTAAATCAATTTTTCAAGCGTCACGTACGGCGGAACAGGAAGGAAAAAAAGTAGCAACTTTAAATTCAGAAAGATCGTACTGTTCCTGCTGAAACGGAACTGTTGCACAACATTGGGTATGCTGAACTCGTTTCGAGGCAATAAGGGTGGCGTAGGGTTATTTATGTATTATATTAATAGATAAAATATATTATGGCCTGCTGTGATGGTACGAAGTCCCAATTTCGGACTTTACAAGTGATTATTTAATATACCATAGCTTCAATAACTTAGAGCCCAGGTAAAACTGGCAAGTTTTAGGCGATAGGAGCTACGGTGGATAAGGAGATAAAGGTTCAGACTCCCAATCCGTAGAACCAAGTTCAAATCCCTCGTTACCTTTGGAAAATTTGAAGTTTTTCTTATGTGGCATGTTCCGCCTTTTCGGGATATCAAAAAACGAAAAGAAATGTCTTTTTGTTTCACCATGTGAAGGAATTTATTTGCAAAATAACTGTATAATATTTATTCGTCTTAATTGCGCAAAGTAGACCTCGAAATGAATCACACTCGAAATATCCAAGGAGATATATAAAAAGAACGTCATTTCTTTTCGTGTTACCTAATACTATAAAGATACGAATTGAGCAACATGTTCAACGTGCCTGCTCTACATCCGTACACGATTCCTCCAAAGTCCGCATTCCTGGGTGAATCCCCTTGCGTGTCTTTTCAAGAAATATTTCATTTGCAATGTATCTTCGCCAGGCATAATTCAGGCACTTCTTTCCTTCCACTCGTTCCCTCGACTGTAGAAGAATTCACGTCGACACACCGGGTTTGCAAGTTCGTAAGGGAGTTAAGATAATGAATATAAGTTCCACGTGAAGTTACCACGAAACGTCTTTCAAGGAGCCGCGAGCGATACTGTAGGTGGTTACACTAAGAGCGTAAAGTTGATTTAAATGCAGACTCGTTTGCTTAATATATTCCGAGGGAAAGGTGCATTTATATTCTCCGGTGACGTCATAAAAATACCGCCGGTACTTTGCGCCCGTTGAAAATCTGCCTTTTGTCCCTTATTAACGGGGCTCCGACGAAATCCGTTGTACTTTTAGTAACATAATGGGATGCATAGCGATGATGTTCGCGGCGTACATTTTGCGAAAGATCCATGGAAAAAGCCAGCCGTTTAATCCATATGAATTCTTCCCATTTTAATAATTGGACATCGGATTTGTCTGCATTTATTACAGTTTTAATGCAGCTAATATACACAAAAAGCATGTAATGTAAAAAAGATATCGCAAATATCCAAGATGCGGTATTCGTTTTATCCAACGAGTGAAAGAGTCCTATACTTGGATCGTTCTTTATTATCTGCGTTCATAAAACTTCGCATAAACATCTGCATCGTAGTGATAATGAATCAGAACGTTAAAACCAAGTTGACATAGGTAATTACAATGATTCTACAATGTCGAAAAATCGACGATGCATAAGCAAACGCTCGGAGCTTTTAATGGAACTGAGTGGAAAATAATACGGGGTGGGGTTTAATGGGACTCTATTTTTTCAACGTTTGTCGGAACGGACGGACCGTGGCGAATTTTATCGGCCTGTCCGGTTTATTAGGTAAAATTACGTTAATTATTCCCCTACTCCGTAATTTCGTTCTTTGAGTTATTTTAAAGGTAATTATTACCGTCATTACCTTGCGCATTATCGTTTATCAGGTTAAAATAGACGGATAGCGTAGGACGCGTTGTTACACCGATAAAAGGATTTTTCAATATTTTTATCTAAGTTGAATCATAACGAAATACCGGCTCCAGAGAGTTTTCAACGGGGATAAAATACCTGGCGTGGATTTACTTCATTCTTGAATTTCAATTCGACGAAAGAATGCCGAGAGTTCACCTGTGCGATTCTTTGTGAAAAGGAGACGCGATGAAATCGCGAAGAATAGAATCTTATCTTACCGATCGCCCATCTTCTACTACATATTCGTAATTCGAAACGTACGATCGAGAAGTCGTACAGCAGATATCGCGTACATATCGCGAATACCGGAAATACTTTGCCAGCTGCGACGGCAATCGGCGAATACCGATGAATGATTTGAAAGCGTTCACAAGTCAACGAGTTGGAGAAAAGTTTAACGTCGTATTAAAAAGTAGATATTACAGGAAGAATTCAATCGAGTGGAACATGAGATGGAATTAATGAGATCAGAATACGTAGAACGATTATTGCAAGGGTGTTGAACGACGAGGTGAAAAAGTAGGGTTGGAAAATAAGGTTGAGAATTTAAAAAGTGCCGTATTTCCTCTTACGTCGGGTAAGAAATTTTGAAGAAACGGAAATAGAAAGAGTCCCTTTGACAGAGTTTTGTGTAATTTTGGTAATGAAAGTATCTTGAAATTATATTCGTCGAATCGTATAACGAAGGAGTTTGCAGTATTGCCGTAACTAAAGTCTTAACAAAAAGTGTTTTACATGTTCATTCATCTCCACGGAAGTGTTGTATATATTTCTTATTTCGTGTAAATTATTTAATAAGAATTTTCTATACGTCATTAGAGTTATTTTAATTCAGTGATGGATAATAAATGTATCAAGAAGACTCAAATGAAGAAACTATCCAAGGCATGATATCGGTTCACCGTGTCCTATCCATCTTCCACCGAAAGTCTGTTTCAAATATTATCTACATTTTGAGCATCCCTTTGTAATACATCAAAGTAAGAACACGGTAAGATAGTACCTCCAGATTCATTCTTTACCCGTTTTACGCCACGAATGAAAGTAAGCAAGTCAGTGACATTATTAAACCCCGAATAAGGGCCATTTTCCGAGGTACGCTCACCAGAGCAGATTTTACACAGATTAGTTTTAGCGAATACTGCAAAGCCATTTAAATTCTGGACCTTTTAACAACCTGTACACGTGCATGTTGGAAGTTTACGTGGAGGATCAAAAGAAATAAAATGTTTGATCGTTCATAATGCGCACCTTCAAATGAGAATTCCTGAAAGCTACGACATCTGATGTCAATTAAATATTTAGATGTCATAAATACTAGAATGCTCAAGAGCTCGCGAACTAATATCCAGCTTAACGGATCATTTATTCATCTGTCGCGGGATTTATAAAAAAATCATTCCCTGTACTTTCCGCTTAACGCGCTTTACTGAAATGAAACTTTTGATCTCGAAAACCCTACAAGTTTATGTATATACATATTTATACGTACATGTATATACTCGCGTATGTACGGGGTGCATTGAAACACGTATCCATTTCAGTTGTGGATAAAAAAAACAGTGAAAAAAGTCCGTATAAACATACGTTTGAAATTGTTTCCAAGTTAGTGTCTCTCTTTTTGTCTTTCCACTCCACTTTTTACTCCAATAACGCGGAACTATTTGCCTTTATGAGAAGTGACTATAATATTCTGGCTAAATGAAAGCTTACAATCGTGCTACGAATATTCGTGACTTTAAAAAATTGCGAAAAAATATCTACAGTTGCGTATTAATCGTTTAACGACATCTGTAACAATATGTAATATAAAAATAATTATAATCGAGGATCAATATTGAGTGGATACGTTATTTCAAAGATATTTTTCCATTGCATTTACGTTCTCTTTGAACTACTAAAGCGGATCGTGCAGATTATGGTGCATCCAGTATTTAAAACTTTTCCATTGTTTTCAGGTCACCCGTGAACCGATAAACAAATCGTATAGAATATAGTACACGCTGTATTTAAAACTTTCCTCCATTTTTTTCACGTACCCCTACGAATCTCTAAAATGGATCACACAAGTTACGAAACACCCAGTATATATCACAAGCTAAATGTCCAGCAATAAAGGTTCGATTATGAAGCGAGTAGTACGGTTAAACACGGTTACGGCTTGTCAAGGAAATGATAATGTACGAGGGTAATAACGAGAACGATTGGCGAACGAAGCATGTCGAAAGTTATGGCTAATTCCGTGCTAACCTTACGCATTCTTACGTTACGATCGTTTCACTTACGAGTGCTTCGACGACGTTATAATACAGAGTATCAAAAAAAGGAGCCTTTATAGTTGCCTTTCTTTAGGTAAGAAAGCACAAACACCCGCCGTTTCCTCGAATAACCCATAAACTGCATTGTTACGTCTTCTTTTTGAACGTAAATTTCTGTAATTTCGTCAGATCCACCCTCCCATCCCGATGGAAGCCCGAACACGAATTTCCTCATAACCCGCTCGTATTTGTATTTTATAGAACATTCTCCTCGCTCTCTTTTAATTAAATCCTCGTCCGTAAAGCGAGGTCTTTTTTTCCTCGCACCATGGATATTCCGAAAATCCCGATACACTCGTCGGAACGATTTCAAAAAGGAAACAATCGAAATCCCGACAGACGTTGAACATGTACAACACATCGTGGAAAACTTTCGACCATCTTAACGAGCGAGAGCGCGGAAAGAAATCCGGACAAATTAAAACGGAAGATCGTTCACGTATCTCCTGCAAAATTACCGGGTAAAATGGGATACCCTAATTAGATTCGACCTTCCTCCCCTCCTTCCTTCCATTCCGGTAACCCTTCCTCCACATCCCTTATTCGTTTCATGCACGAAGAAAAAAGAAGAACCTGTTAAAGCGCTGCAAAGCGTACCACAAATGAATTAGAAACTACCACTTCCACCCCTACACCAGCGCGATGTCTTTCGAAAAGGTAGAACGCGAGTTGTAATGCCGTAACGAACAGCCGAGATTATAAAATGCAAATTTTCCAAGACTCCCCATACTCGCCGAAGAAGTCTGCGGAATACCTTGGAGAACGTCACGCGAAAATTTTCCGAGAGTCGCATAGGAAATAATGGCAACGTTACCGTGTCCATATTTCAGAGAAACACGAGAGAGAAACTCGTAAGAAACGTACACCGTGTGCGTCCCATAGAGGCCATCAGCTTTACCGGATTTACATTATAATATCAAAGTATACCACTGTCTTTACCAGGTTATTACACGTGGCCCCAATCCTCGCAATTAAATACATTTTCTGCACGGAGCACGAGGACCGTGCTTATTACGGAAAATGACAATTAACATACCGAAAAGTCCGGCTCAGGTTCGGCCACGTTTTCAAAGACGAAACGGCGACGAAGTTTCACGGCAAAGAGAATCGCTTGCTCGTTTCTATGGGGATTCAAGAACGATGGATACGAGGGCGATTTTCCTATGAGATTATTAAAGTCGCTTTAATCTACATTTAATGATGTTTAATTACAGGCAGATGTTTAGGTCGGTGGTTTAAAGTGCGATTCGGTTTACGCAGAGTTTAAACGGCTAACCCAGAACTGACCGCGGACCGCGGTTACCTTTAAACATTCAGTTTATTGATGAAGTTACCGAAGAGGTAATTAACTTACAGAATGAAAAGTATTGGTCGTATGTGGAAAAATCACGATGGAATTACGGTGGAGATTAATTAAGGGTCAATTACGTCGGGGCAAGTTTTCACGGCGATGTGTACACTCGTTGCAACGATAGGGTGAATAATTGATGAAAAATTAATGCGACATGGGAGATCGCGAACTCGAGACGTTCCAGGGATTTCAACGCGCGGGAAAATCCTAGCGTGATTTTCAATGGATATTTATGTCTAAATAACTATCAATGAATTATTATACCAGAGAGATAATTGATTGTTAGAGGAAATCCAATTAACACGAAAGACCTATATTTATTGGAGTATCAGAAATTAGGTCGAATGAAAACAGTAACGCTCAATCGTCCGGGCAGATATCAAGGGACATTTCTCATGCGCATACTTTAACGGTGAGAAATAAAGTTCGAGTGTCCTTACCAGAGTATGAGAAATACGAACGAGGATAATGTTAACTCCGTACAAAAGAAACAACGGGAAAGATACGGCAAGGCTGGATACAGGGCTCAACAGTTTGCAAGTATCTTTTGCCCGTGTCGCAAAGTTTCTGCTTACGAACTCATAAAGTCCCTCGTCACGAAGCTTTGCGAAATGAAAGCACATTAGATCGTACTGCTTATCAATAAATCGTCTACGTCTACGACTTCTTCCTCGAAGACCTCTCGACAATAGAGTTTCACCTACGCTCCCCATTAATGCGTTCTCCACTAATATTCTACGGTTTTCAGCATCTCCATACAATCTCCCCATTCGTTTCTTCCTATGACACTCTCGCAACGCCGTGGAATTTCAAATTTCCACAACGAAACATTCAGCAACGATAAAGGCACGCCAGGAACGACATCAGGACACGTGAACTCCGCTAGGGTTCATGGCAGTGTTCTCGCAGAAACTGGAACTCGTTCGGAAGACAATGCTTGGACGGTTCTGGACACCTCGATTCTCGGACAAACGACGCAACGACGGCTCCTATCGAGATTTCACTTTGTAGATAGCTGCTCCGCAGTTTCTGTGGAACTGTGAGAGCTTCGGTAATACCGTCTCGATGGACGGAATTACAAGGACAACGCAATCGAACATGGACGACAAAGGAGCAAACGCCGTTGGGTATGCAGCGAAAAGTTCGTCTCGTTCGAATCGCCGTGGCGATGCGTTTAACGATTGGGATTTTAAAGTGTCCTTTGTTACCGGCTGAGGTTGCGTATCGATAATTTGCTCGGTATTAATCGGATTTCATGTCAACCATGGAACATTACAGTCATGACGGACGAAGGGTAACGCTATTGAGATTCGTTGGCCGGAGCTGAATCGTTGCGGTTCCGTTCGCTTTGATCATTCTCGATATTTCTGTTCGGTCATATCGGAGTGACATTACAGTGGTATAGAATTTGATGTTATTTCGAGGGAGTTTTCAGTAAACAAATCAACCGATCGTCGCTTTGCTGCAATTTACGACGAGCAACAAGTTAACGCGGGACGAAGAGGATACGATATCTTGGTCGTGTAAATACCATGTATTTTCGTCGAATACGCGTCGTCCATGGTATATGTACAGAAAGGTACGAATTACTGTTTTCCATAAACTAGAAAAATAAAAGGGATGCACACGTGCAAACGTTCCAGCGAACGGTCCTCGCGTGTCCGGCCGATTTGTATCGTTTTCATCCGCAACGTTTCCGTTTTATTTCAAAGTACGGGCTTTTTTTTCTGGCAAGGTACCAAACACTCTCTCTCCGCTCTCGAATTACTTTTTCATCGAGCAACCGGTTTTTTTTTTCGCGAGAGTGTTCCTCCGGAATATGTGGATACCGTAAGGTCGATTATTTTTCCCCTCGGTTTCTTTAGAATCGGCAAATACATAGACGATATTTTCCTTCGATATCATCGACAACGAGTGGCCATTAAAGCTTCTACTCGGAGATCTCAAATCGCTTCTGTCCGTAAATACTACGAAATTCCACGTTATTTTAACGCATTAACGACGCCCCTCCAATTTTTCTCGTTATCAGACATCCAAACATTTACAATATTCCTTATCGTCGCTTTTCCTTAATTCGCAGCAAACCTTATTTCAACGGTGAAAAATTAACCGCTGCCTCGGGGATGTTAAAAATGGAGAATTTTTATTTTACTATCCGTCTGTTTGGAGAACGGTAATTATCTACGATCTCGTTTAATACAGGTGAATCTCTCTCCGTCTTTGACAGCGTTATAGAAGTTATATCACAACGAAACACGTATTTTACATGTGTTATTTTAAGCGACGTCTAAGCAAGTTCAAACGGGGAAGTATTTAGGAGGGTTGGATAAAGGACTGCAACGAAGCCGGACGCATTTGGAATGTAAAAAGGTATAATGGAGTGCAAACAAGTACGGAGTTAGATAATCGCGTGCAATTAAAGATGCCGTCCTGGCTGGATGCTATCGTGGTTACACGACTCGGAAAAGCGAGCCGGAAATCTCTACGGGCCATTTCACTTGCATGAAGTTCTCGTTGTATTGTTCACCGTAAACCAAGAGATCCACGCCGCGAAGAACATAAATATACCTGCTACCCCCTTTTCTTTTTCTATATTACGACAAAACGTTGAAACGTTAGTTGTAAGTAGAACCATGCATTCTATCGTCCGTACTTAGAGCTCACCCCATCCATTCGTCCCTCGCTTCTGTTCCCTTTCTTTGAATGGTTCTCGCATAGGATTTTTCCTCGGTGGCTTCGTTCCCAGCAAGTATAATTAAGGTAGTAATTATGCGGCAGGAATATTGCAGAATTTTCCAGAAACTCAGCCTCTTAATGTTACTATTTAGAGATGTAAAGAACGCTCGCCGAAAGACTCGAGGATAAATCCGACGTATTAAATGAAACGCCAAGAAGCGGCGACATACTTCGTTAAAAGTGACGAACTAACTATGCGTATTCACAATCAATTGAAATATCATGCAAGACTTTCGTGTCTTCTTTCCAAAATGAAGAAAAATAGTGCTGCGAAGAAACTTAACACTAACCGTACCAAGCACGGTGAAATGAAATTAAAATATGTAATTTCTTGTATCGTTAAGTAAAAATAATTTGATACGTTGCTTCCTGCATTAAATCGGCGGTGTTTTATGTTTCTTTCAGAAAGATATCGTTATTTCATAACCGGTAAAAAGATCTGCTACGGAAAGTCTGCGTATCCACAAAGTGTCGGCTCGATGAATGTTAAAATTTCAATATTTCGATACGATCGAGTCCCAAAGGGATCGAACTTCATGGAAATTTAAACGATGCATTAAAATTCCACATTACCGTCAAATCTATAGACTTCGTATTCAATAATTCCCCGACAACTTTCCCAATCGAAGCGAAACTTACGGGAGTGCAAATAGTTCACGATAACATCCGAAGGAGAGGGTGAAGCAAAATGGAATAGACAGACGCGAGGTGACTTACCATCAGTAACTTGACTTTGTTAACCAAAGGGGATGTCGTAAGGAACTTGTTGACGGCCGTCAATATTTTCCCTTCCAACGTGGCAGCGCTTCCGGCGTCTCGTCCTTGCGAGCATCCGGGCCCGATGTCCGCTTCTCCGGGGCTGGGCAACAACCCCCGGCAGTCTCGCGGGAATTCCCTCTTCTTCAGTCTCCTCGCGGGCCCTCGTGGCTTTCCTTACTTCTCTTCTCGATTCTCCCTTAACGATCTTGCCTACCTTCTGCTTCTTGTCCCTGCATCAACGACGAATCGGAGAGGTCTACTCTTATTATTCCTCGAGCCCCCTTAAGACATTCGTTATCGCGGGAACAGCCTCGTTGTATAATCCCCGGGGAGAATGAGACGGATTGACAAATGGATTCGTGGATATCTCTTCTTCCCGGGTACGTCAACGAATCGACGTTGACTTTCAAGCGATTCTTTCTTCAAACTTCCAAGTTACTTCGTCCGTTAAAAGCATGGATGTTGAAATCGCGCGAGAATAGGCCGTCAAAGTGGGTACCACCGACGGATTGCCCTGGTACCGGAAACTGCTCGGTGCGATCAACCGTTTACTTGATTTTTCTTTCTCGTTTCTCCGTCTCTTATATTCCCTCTTGAGATCTAAAGATCCGATCGATCAATTAATACAGTTTGATCGGACGTCCTTAACCGATGTCACCCGTAAATTCTAAGGGCTCGTAACTCCTGAAGGGTCCTTAGGCTGCCGGTGGTGCCGCGTTCTCGACATGGACTGAAGTCCGGAGCGGGCCGATGGATGCTGCGAGTTGCTCCAGAGGCAGAAGAACGCGCGCGCGAGAGAAAGCCGCGCGTGTCGAAGAGGGAACGAGACAGGGCGAAAAGAGGGGAATACCGTGCGAGAGAGGGAGAGAGAATGTTAGCGTGGAGGCAGGGGATGATACGTGGAGTTCGGGGGAAAAGAGGGTCTATTGAAGGAGGGAGTGAATGGGAGGGAAAGGAGGGTTCACTGAGGGTAGAGTTTCAACAAACGCCACTAGTTGCTGGTAACCCTTGCATGTTTACGTCCCCGACGCCCTCGATCGGCTGAGAATTAAGAATCGGGATATGTTAATTACTGGGAGGTTTGATACATGGTGTTGGACAACTTTCAGCATTTTTTGTTTACGTTCGATCGGTATTTTTGGGTAAAAGAAACTAATGAAATTGTGAAGTTGCGATGAGACTGCACGATGGCGCAAAGGGTTTCTCTGAAGTCTCTGAAGTATCTAAAGATTCTATAGGTATGTTTCGATAAAATGAATTAATGAAATTGTGAAGTTGCGATGAGACTACACGATGACGCAAAGGGTTTCTCTAAAGTATGTAAAGGTTCTGTAGGTATGTTTCGATAGAATGAATTAATGAAATTGTGAAGTTGCGATGAGACTGTGCGGGAGCGGAAAAGGTTTCTCCAAAGTAACTAAAGATTCTATAGCTATATTTCGATCAAATGAATTAATTAAATTGTGAAGTTGCGATTAGATTTCACGGTGGCGCAAAGCATCCAAAGTATCTAAAGACTCGATAGCTATATTTCTATAAAATAAATTAATCAAATTGTGAATGATACTTCACGAAGCTGCAAAACGCTTCTCTAAAGTGTTCTTTGCTAGATTTAAAATAACGATTGTAATTACTCTTGCTTCTGTTACAAAACAATTGCAATTTTTTGCATTCCCTTCGCAGGAATTAACCCTTTGCCCTACAATAACGTGTGACGCTCGTGACTCGGTGAACGGAATAGGAAATTTTGAAGTTTTCCAAAAACTATTAAACTTTCAGTTAAGTTCTACGTCATAGCAGAAATCAGTGATAACTTTTCATTTCAGCAATTAATTCTGGGGTTATTGCACATTCAATCAGAGAAGAAATCGTAGGGCAGGGGGTTAAGTAATAAATCTGATGTCTATATAAATTCGTGAAATTTTCAAGCATGAAGGATGAATATTTTGAAAGTGCTCCTAGAAATTCAATAATAATCATTGCTCGTGTCGTCGATGCACAAGACACGAAACGAATATTTCACATCGCTCTTTCAGTGGTCACGTACGAGTTTCATCGCTGAAAATAGTGAAATTGCAGCGACGACCTCGATAAAAGGACTATGTAATTAGAATTTTACGGTCGCGACCAATCGGGGGAGTCTTTTTTCGATCGGTCTTCGCAGTTAATCGTGAAAAGTTTAATTTAAATACGACATAAACTCTAATGGATACGAGACCACGGCAATGTGAGCTGTATATGGTTTGTTTTGACAGTCTGCTAAAATAGCAATCTAGGTTACTCGGTCCCGCTATCAAAATCGAGTGTGTTTGGTGCGTTTCATTAAAATGCTTTAGCGGCGAATTACAAAATATAATTGATTAAACCAATCCCGTTCGAATAGCGCGTCCCTTTTATCCGATTATGGCAGAACATGGATGACGCAGTCCGTGTAACGTTAAAAACGAATTTTGAAATTTCATATTTCACAATCGATGAACACCCGGAATAAAGTTAACGTCGCATTGTAATAAAATTTAATATCACTGGTTTTCCACTATCTCGTTACTCGTTTTCCTAATTAAAATCGGACGGCAATACGACGCGTATAATAATTATACAATGACGGGAAAAATTTGGGCGGAGAACCGAGTTAAATTCGATTTCACGTGGAATTCATTCGAAACACGATATAATCAGACGCTCCATACAAGTGCCGCCTTGTATTGTTCCGTAGGAGAACCACTCGGCTACACGAAGGACACGGGAGTAGATAATTAAATCTAGTTTGTGCCTGCGACAAATAAAACGGCAAACGAGATCCAGACAAGCTCGTGATTCGTCCTCATTTAGCGATATGCATCTCCATTTGAGATTAGAGCAAGGAGGAGTACTGGTAAAAGAAAACAGACCGTGCCTCGGCTCTTGCTATTCATACCGTTTCTATTTATCTGAACGTACACGCGAGGGTGTGAATTTGCTTTAAGTTAGCGATTACGAGCGGAATGCTGAAAAGTGCGTGAAAACGAAATCCTTAAGCTTCCGATGAGACTGCATGATGTCTCAAAAGGCGTCTTTGATGACTCAATTGCGAGATGTAAAAAAGTGATTATATTTATTTACGTTCCTCTTAGAAAAAATTCCAGTTTCCGTGCACCTTTCATAGGGATTGCTAATGCGGGCGTCGCTAAAGAGGGTTTTTTAACTGGTAGGAATAGTTAAATGTAACTTCTTCGTAGTCAACAGTAATGAAGTATTTTTGAGGGGACATTACATCGATGAACACTTTATTAGAGTGTTGGAGTATAACAATAAGAGGGACATTGTTTGAATAATTTTATTAAAAATGAATAAATAGTCGAAGAGAAATGAATAATACATATTACCTAGAGCAATGAATATTCGAAATATTTAAGTATCCAATTAAGTACAGACGGTCTAATACGATTTCATCGATTCTATAATTACATAGTAATTGTAAGGACTACAATTTTTAGTCTTCGGACAAAGTAATCTATCGTATTGTTTCGCAGGAAGAGAAATATGTCTCTGACACCGGTGCTGCCACCTATCCACCCTTCTCGCAACACAAACGAGAATCAGGAATCGACCAGAAGTAACATCAACTTTAATTTTCGTACATTAGATACGACGTTAGTTTCTCTATAGTATCGTTTGTGTCCGAAATGGGAACGTCGAAACGTTATTAATGATTGTGCTAAATTACGAAAATACATATGTATCGTTCTACGCTGAAAACGCAACTATATATACACCTCATGCGCACCAGAACGCCGCCATGTTATAAATCCTACTTCCGTTTCTTAATTAGTCGAAAACCGGTTTTTTTACGTGATATCACAGGTATAGGTACTCGGAGTTATATTCCCTAATCGTCCTCATCTATGCATATTAACAAAAAGAAGCAGCAGAGGATACTTGACACATTACATCTCAGTAATTGTAAACATGAATAATGCATTACTCTCTCTGTATTTTGCAACTAAAAAATCATGAAATTTGATGGGAACGAATATAGCGCGACTGAACGATCAAGATTTACGAAGATGAAGAAAGAGAAGAAAAAGAAAGTAAAAAAATACTGCTTCGCACACGATTATGCAAGTAATGTTTACAAAATCTGTTTCGTCATGTTCAGAGTTATAAATATTAATGGAAATATTAAGTACAATACACTCTCTCCCTCTCAGACACACATAAGACACCCATTCACATATTACATACCCGTGTTTTCCGTCTTTTGCTTTAAAAATTCAACGCCGATAAAATGTTATCCTTCCTCGTTCCTTCCTTCCGATATCTTCTCAATTCGGAGTACCAATAACTTCCGATTTACATGAAGATAATAATATTATTACTGTCTGTTATCCGAAGGCCGTATTGCCAGGGCCAAAACTTGTTGCATCTGTATCCTGACGTCCAGCTTCTTGTCCTCCGGTACTTGCCGAATAATTGGCAATAGGGAAAGGAGGAACATTTTATCGTAATCGTCGTCGTCGTACATGATACGCTGGCTACTGTGGGAGGACAGGATGTCGTGAATTTCATTATCGAAGGACGTAAACGACGTCTCGCAGATCTGTTTCGGATAACGGGGGCACATTTTGTAGGAGGCGCCAGGTTGAAGATAATCTTTGCCTGTTGTTATCGGAGCAGCATGGGCCAATGGTACGTCGTATTCCTCGATCACCGGATTGTCAACTTCACCCTCGCTTTCCTCGGATTTGCACTGATTTAAGAGCGGACCGATGCTTCTGTAACGTACAGTTAACGGGATCGTAGAGGATCATCGATTCTAGGCGCTTTTTTCCTCATTTACTCGAATCGTTCGACCAAAGAAAACCAATGACTGACTTTCCGGCAAAGTACCAAGTAACAAGTACCCACCGTCTGTTCTCCACGGTCGGCATGAGAAACAGCAGCTGATCGAAGTACATGTATTTCTTTCGTTTGCGACCGGCTGGTCCCAGTTTCTGGGACTTCTGAAGTTTCAGCTCTTTCATGAAGTAATCCCTTATATTTCGCCATTTCCCTCGTAAGTTCTTCTCTGAAAATTAATAAACCCGCAACCCGTGAACTTACGCGCTCCAACTAATCTCGAAGACATTACGACCTTTCGATCAAGGACGCGATAGGTGACGCGCGAAAATTGAATTTAAAGATTTTATCGTGAGATGGTGCAAGATTTACAAAAGAAGAACAGTCATTTCATCTTATCGATTCATGCCGAATACCGTGATAATGTATCGCGTGATGTAACAATAGTATATTATATCGGAGAACAATAATTTTATTGAGAATCCTTTTATTTTTATTCATATTAAATAAAGTAATCGTAACGATCCGTGAGAGGAGTTCGGCCGCTTCGTTAACCGAGTTTAAATGAGCGCAGAAAACGTGACCATCGTAACTTGTGCCAGGGTCGAGTAAGTGCAAGTGGAGGAATCCGGATCGATCGATCGCGAGGGGCTATATACCTTCAACGTTTCTCTCCTCGTCCGTCAAGCGCGCCCAATTCGGTACCATCACCTGGCAGACCTCGTCCCACGCGGTCATCTTGGCGTTACGGTCGTTGTACTCGCTACGATTCACGTCGTAAATCGCCGGTCGTTTTTCTATTTCCTCGATAAATTTCTCCGTGTCGAACATGTCCGATGGTACGATCAGAAACGCGTCGAACAACCCTCGTTTCTTTGTCTTCGTTGAGTCTTAAGTCCGATGAGGCCGTGCGTACGAAAAATGTGGAAAGTCGGAAGAACAAGTAACTCGAACGTTGATTGCAAAGGACGAGGGGATACGGGGGAAGGTTACGGAATTATTCAATGACCTTTATGCGGATAAGGGGAAAAACAAATAGGATGATATCGATTTGGATTAATTCATCTCCGCCACGACCTGATAGCTCGAATAGTCCAATTGTTAAGAAGGAATTTGTAATGGGCCGGTATAAAAAATCTTCGTGATGTACGAAATTTTCGAGGTGAAAACCGGCCGAGAAACTGTGAAGGTATTTCGGACGGAGGGTATCCCGCAGGCGATTGTAGAGACTACGACGTCGGCGGCAGCTTGCGCGTCACTGCGGAGAAACCGTTGCACGGCTAGCTTGGTTTGGCATCATGGCGCTAGGCAGGCGTGCGGTTGCGGTTGCGGAGCGGAATCTATGCCGCTGCTATGTCCCAGCGTTGCCAAATCTACTTGGAGACTTGAAAGCCGACGGAACCCGCAAGTATTGCCCGGTCCGCTGGCTTCTTTCCTGCGTGGACGTTAAGTTTTGGGCCTTGAATGGGGTACCTTTGTATTTTCAATACGGAGGGATCCGCGACGATTACTTTGCCTTTAGAAATACTCTTGTAATTGTAATTAATTGGAAGCAATTGTGAAATACAATGTAACATCATACTCTTCATTATTCCGTTACTATGCCGAGGGTAATTGTAATCGTGCCGAGGGTAATTGTAGAGATATGGAACTTAAGGTGACATTAATGTCATGAATAACCACGTGACTTATATAGGACATGTTGTTGATGATTGGAAAAATGATAAACCGCAGGAACATAAACGTGCAAATAGATCATGCGATTGTGCTGCACCATAACCACTCGGCATCGTTCGCAGTAGAGTTCAAGTTCGCGTGTTGCGGGTGCGGAATTCGCACCGTCTCGACGTTGCCAAATCTACCCGGTGTAGCGTCGAAAATGGCGCGTTGCTACGTGATCGTCGTCAACATATCCAGCTTGAGCGTACGCGGATACGGCTGCGGCCACGTCGTCGCGTTTCCACCGCGCCGATATCGACCATGGCAGAGTTCACTAAACGCGATGAAATAGACGTGAAGCTCGCTCAAAATGGAGATATTATGCTGGGGGTCTTATTTATTATTTGTAGGAACTCGCTCGATGCGCGATGGAGATTGCGTTATTAGAATTGCTTTTTTAAAGCGACGGTACAAATATGATTTCTGATCTGCTACGATCATGATTTTCATATTGATTTATACTATGTTGCTGGTAAATAATAATAGAGATAATTTCAAAAATTCATGTGTAGCTGTAGATATTTTAGAATTCAACTTCCTATGGCGACTTTTCGTCGGAGTATCCTGATGAAATAGTTCTGCAAGGTGTATAGTGCGACGGAGCATCAATAAATTTAGGGTGTTCAGGTGTTTGATGCGTAAGACACCTTGTAATTGATTTTTATATCTAGTATCTTAGATCATCGATATGCGATAGGAATCTGAATCAGAATCTGTAAACGTCGCTACCACGGGTCAGATATATATCGTTACTCGAGGAGAACGGTTAATTCCTAGTGTCCTGAATCATTAGGAGTATCAAGCATTTTTAACTTATCCTCCTGTGATTGGTTAAATTATCCCGCACAGACGTAAACCGTCCAATGGGAAACGAGTATTGATATGGTCAGATGAATATCGCGCATGCTCAGTACTTTTCTGCATTACTACATGTACTACTTTTTAAACCCCTTTGAAATGCTCACTAAAACATTCATTTTTATGAAATATACGATAGCATGATAACATAACGATCCGTTAATATATCCTTGCTATAATAAGCTGCGACAAAACCCCGTGAAAATCCTGTAATAAGAAAAGTCGTAATCACTATCATTTACAAACATTAGTCACGCGATAATGACAGCTTACAACGTCAAGTTCGATAGTATTGAGCAAAAACGTGCCATATGGAAATGAGAAGCCTGTAATTACACGGTAAAACATATTGGTAATCTTGAAAATTTCGCTGTAACAGATAACAAACTAGAAAATAACGATGTAATATCGTGGCCGAAGGGAGACAGAACGATGTTAAAACGTGCAAGCGCAGAAGAGCATCGACTCAGTCCAGCAGCTGTGAATATTCCAAGAGGGGAGTTGCCAAATGGACGAGTGAAAGAGAGACGGGACTTTTCAAATGGAAGGTAAAAAAAAGAGAGAGAAAAACAGGAATGAGAAAGAGAGGGCAAAAGGGGAAAGGGCGAAAAGGGGTTGGGCGGAATGGAGAGAACCGAAACGATCGAAGGAGTGGGAATGAGAAACAGGGTGAGGAGGGAGGAGAGGAATAGATGTATAGAGAGAGGGAGAGAGAAAGAGAACGAGTGAATGAGAGAGAGAGAAAGAGTGACGGAGCGAAGAAGAAGAGAGGTGTGCAATAGTCGGAGCCAGTGCGGAGTATGCTGCCACTTTCCTACCTTTAACGTTCCTCATCCATTCGGATTCTGCTCAGTCCAGAGTCGGCGACGAAACAGCGAGCACCGTTTCTTCCTTCGATTCTCCGGATTTTCCGCTGATCTTCGTTCCTTTCGGTCACGTGCTCGAGAGCCCTAGACATTTTCAATCGATCGCCATGCCGGCCGAACAGTTCCTTGGGAAAAGGTACAAGCTTTTCAGCAGCGAGAATTTCGACGAATTCATGAAGGCCCTCGGTACGTATCTACAAAGTCCATACGCTCTTTATCTGGTTGCACTTTGGTAGAATGTCTCGGCCGGCGATAATCGCGATCTACAATATGGGATTTTTATTATAGAAAGCGCGAGGACCGATAAAAAGCTATTATCGTCAGTTTTGTGTGATACGTATCCTGTATTGCAGATCGAGTAATCGAGATCGGGCAGAGATATCAAATGAAAATTACGTTACACGTATTAAATGACAACTTGACCTTATCTGATATAGACACTGCGGTTAAGTGGTCTCTCATTAATCCGCAGTCTGTTCAGAAGGTGATACCTAGTAAATATACAGCCGGCATCGATGAATCGTTAATGATCCATATCAGCGTAGAACTCATATCGAGTGATAATTAGGAAATCCGGTCATTTCACTGTACGAATTGAATTTATACCGGATATTTCGCCCAATTTACAAAATTATACGTTTATTAAATAGAGATGTATTAACTTTATGAGTTTATAAATTAATACAATAACGTTGGTATTTGCATGCGTTCAATTTACAGAGAGTAAGATGAAAAATACGAATAACGTGCGTACACGTCGATAGTTCATAGGTCACAGAAATAATTACCGTGGAGAGAGAGATTTAATATGATTACCATTAAATTCAATAAAGCAACAATTGAACAAGCTTCATTTATAATATTAGAACGAAGTATAGTAATGATAAATAAGATAATCAATTTTAATATGTTGAACTATGGTCCCATAGCCGTGCAACGACCTGACCTCAAGCTTAATTCCCGCCATGTGCCGCAGACAGTCCGATTGTACTCCAATTTAGCACTTGAATTAATTTACCGGCGAGATTAATAAATCCCAATTGTCAGTCGAATCGTTCCAACGTCGGTTACTTGCGAAATTCATTCTCATCCCTCTTATACCTTACGAAGTTCAAGCAGCTTAGGAACCACCTTAACTAATCATCATCGAATAATTATCCGGTCGATGGTCTCGCATTAGAATTCTGCAAGACGATAGCGGAAATACGAAAACCTGTTTCGTATTACAAATTATCGGTACACAACGAAATATCCGAGTGTCGGGTTGCATTATAAATAATGTTCGAGATATAGAAACCAGTTGAACGTTGTTAAACGATTGGTAACGATATCCTTGCCCTCTCGTCGACGCTAGCCGTCTGTAATTTTACGGAGTTGTTAACCGGAAATTAAATGAACGAACAGGTTCCCTCGGTCTGCAACAAGTCAAAGTATTACGAACCCGAGATGGCAATGTACTTTGTTCTGTCTTTGGATCGTACAGGAGAGAGAAAAAAAAACGCACGAGTTTACAGTCGTTTGATTTACACCTGACTATATGTACATACGAAACGAACGTTGTGTAAAAGTTAATCAGCGAAATCGTAAATTAACATTTTAAGACTTTATACCGTTATATTTACATTCCGACACTTCCACGAGCATGTTATTGAGCAAATAATGGCAACAGTTATGTAAGACGTATCATTGAGGCATAATACACGAATTGCTATAATTATCGTATAATTTGAGATACGTTAATTGATCTCGGTTCGTAATGTGATACGTCTGATCACTAATGCCTGTTCGTAGTTGAAAAATTTGCATTATTCACTGATAATTTTCCATGTTTGCATCATAGTTCAAGAGAAAACGTTATCGGGAGAAAGTACATGGAATTACTTTGTACGGATTTCTACAATAAACGTACGTTGTACCGTGACTTTTATAAATAGCACCGTCGTTCGTATCGCGAAGGGTCAAACTTCAAAGTTTGTATTTTTAATTAAACGGTAACTGCTTCTTGTATATTTGATAAGAAATCTACTGATTTCGCGGTATGTAGGCGGCCTTTGTATACAATTTATATATATAATGGAACGTCGACACTGCTTCGTTGATTATTCGTTTTGCTATTAACGATTGTGCATCGTGACGCCGACGATCTCCGTTCAAAATGTTCGAGGGAATATTAGGAAAGCGGTACAAGCTCCATACGAGTGAAAAAATGGACGAGTACATGAAAGCCTTAGGTGAGAACGTTAATACTAGAACTACAGGTGTTATATCCGTTATATTTAAATATACTGAATAAATACTTCGGAAAAAGAGAAACCAAGAGGAGACGAGGATGATCAATTAAACAATTTAGGTTTTATAAGATAGAAGTGGAATATTTGCTTTATGGCTTATTTATCAGTTTGGGGAATTATTCGAAAAAGAGAAATCAAGAGGTGAAAAAGATAATTAATTAAGTTATTTAGGGTTTCTAAGGTAAAAGTGGAATATTTACGTCATAGGTCCCCTATCGGTTTGGAGAATTTTTCGAAAAATCTGGGAACCGGTTATTTTGACCGCCTTGGTAGTTTTAGTGTTAAACAGAATTCTTTTTATTCCAACGTATTATTATTCAACTCGTTACGAAACCTAATGAATATATTGCAAAAACAGAATTACAAAGTGTCGAAAAACTGGTAAAAACGAAGAAAAGGAGATGCAAAGAAATATGATCATTGTGGAAGAATTCAAAGGCGTGAAAAAAAAAAGAACTTGGACTTGGGATACCCTTGCGATTCTATAGATTTCTAAAGCGTGCTTCCTTTTCTTTCAGGCGTAGGCATGATGACACGTAAAATGGGCAGCACCGTAAGTCCCGTCGTTGAATTGACGGAGAACAATGGTTTGTACACGCTGAAGACCACTAGCCCATTCAAGAATACCGAAATAAAATTCAAACTCGGTGAAGAATTCGACGAAGAGACGGCTGATGGAAGAAAGGTGAAGAGCGTCTGCACCTTGGAGGGAAACAAACTTATGCAGTTGCAGAAAGGCGATAAGCAGACTACCATTGAGAGAGAATTCACGCCGACTGAGATGAAAGCGGTATGTGCACTTTTACAATGGAAGAAACGACGAAAGTTCCAATTAATTCCGTTTATACTATGATAATGAAAGTATTTATCGAGATTAAGCTTGAATGAATTACGTAATTAAGAGTCATAGGGGAAAGAAAAATGATGAGTTTAAAGCTTCAATTAAACGATCACTTTTGTAATGAAAATTTCATTACACTGAACCGTACAATAGGAGATAATAGGTCAAACGTCTAATGATAATACCAATGAGTCAGTCATTGGTCAAAAGGTCCGCCAATTACTACATACTTCTTGTATTCGTGACTCGTATAATTTAACAATAAGCTTCACAATGGCGTTAATGACGATCGATTGGGGTCCACAAGATGGACGTTAATGCACGAAAGTTGAAGCTGAGAATATCGCATTTGCGGGAAAATATGTATTGGATCGGAGGAAAAGTTTCTTCATATTTTAACGCAAAAATGAAACAAGTTTTTTACCCCGAAATCAGAGAAGTTTTACATTGATGATTATGGTTTTACCTTAAAAATGGCCACAGGTGGTTGGTTTGATAAACTTTATTTAAAATATGAAACACTTGTTTCGCTTTTGTGCTAAAGTACGAAAAATCTTTTTCCACAACCCAATATGCAGCATCATTGGCAATAGAAACAATAGTATTGAAAAGAAATATTAGTATTCTAATAAATATGCATTTGTCCTTGCAGATCATGAAGGTCGACGATATTGTGTGCACGAGAGTTTACAAGCTCCAGGAATAGGAGTCTTCTAAAGGAATTACTCGAATATTACGCACAATGTACACTTGCTATGAAAGTTTCATTAGCTTAAGGAAATCTCCGCAGAATTGTAAAAGTTTCTACGAACTTTTGTCATAATGATCTTTCGGTAGTGGTAACGACGAAAATCTGAGTATCGATTAATGTACGAAGAATCGTTAGACATTGAAAATATTGCTTGTAGATAAATCTGTCGATATCACTTTCAAGTGGAAGAATTCGCAGACATTTCGAGTGTGTTATCCTTTTATCATTATACATCTATTGTATAATATTTCGAAACTTTCGGCACTTTATATGTTTTTTGTATGCGTTTATATGATTTCAATTGCTTTCACGTACGTCCACTATTATCCGTGATAAGGTTAATGATATGATCTTTTTTCATAAATAAAATTTATTTAAAGTAATCATAAATTATATATAATCCATCGTTCCCATCTTTCTAACTCTATAATTATGATCGTAAATATAGGTGACGAAAATGATACGAATCGTAATTATTCGAAAGGTAAATGAAAAAACAGCTTAATGTATAAAAAAATATTTAAAAAAGTTTATTTTGCCTTTTAAATTATAAATGAATTATTCATCGGAATCAATTACAGGTGAAACCTGAAACAGTACATCTTTTTATAGATGCGTATATCTCTTATCGGCGTAAAACAATATCATACATATATACAGTATTCTTACATAATACTCGATGTAACAAGTATGTCCTTCTTCAGTCTTAACCATATATTGGAAACATAATAACCCACAACTATCGGTTCTCAAAGAAACTTTATTGGCATATAGCAGTGCCTTCATAGCTGGTTTAATGTGTGATAATTTGTAACTGGAACTAGCTGTCGTAGCGCATTCAAAATTATCTACCAAATCACCGTTGTGCGGTAATTCAATATGACAAATCCCAGCTAAACCAGCTGTACTAATTCGAAAGAAAGGTGGCGAAGGGGATAAGAGCAGCTGAAATTTAATTACACGGATGTAAGAACAGTGTCTACACCGGAACAATAGCGTTTTCTACCTCAATTAAATCACTAGTTGGGTCAAGTTCTGCTAAAATATCCTTCAACAATTCTGTTTGTAGTACTACTTTGTTCACTACATTTTCAGGATCGAGGTGAAAATCTAATAACTCGTCAGGTTCCTGTGTCTTTAACGAACAATCCGTTATAACCCCATCTTCTTCTATAAGTACAGTTACAGGATTGCCAATGCCCTATCACCAGAATTATTAAGAATTAATAATTGAGAAGTATTAACTGCATACATCGAATCATGAATGAAAATTATTTTTACTTTATAAAATAGTTGCAATGCCACAGAATTTCCTTGGGAATTTATATTGTTCCAAAACATACACAGACATTCTACAAGGATGTTTAAATTAATTCTGAAAATTACATCTTCCTTTAAATTAAATTCCTCGAACACGTAAGATGGAATGTAAGCGCTAGCCTGCATACACTTTGCATCCTCGACAGTTACTTTCAAACCATTTTCTGTACCGAAACAAGTAGCAGTCTAAATGAAAGAAGAGATTTTCTAAGTTTTTGAACGTTGCTTTATTGAAATTGATACATTTTTTTTTAAAGATATCCTCATGATGCACTACCTCTTTAAAATTGACTGCTTTTAACAACTGAACAATAGTCTTAAGATTTCCTAATTTTGCAACTAGCTTGTAAGTTTCGGTATCAGGGAACATGCTGCTTGTACGAAACTTGGAATAACAATATATTTTGAAATTGTTTCTCCGTTATTTGCTGGTACAACAATTTTTCTTTATCAACCGAAGCTAACCAAGCTGCTAGAACATGCTTACAAGTAAACACAAGTCTGTTGCTTAATACTTGACTCCTATAAAATCAATGGTCCTTAACGAATTTTGTATCACTCGTTAATTTGATTAATCGTAATATTACAATTAACTATACCTAAAGGAAGCACAAGTGCAATAGTTTATATCGGGAAATATCATGTACAATGCTCCGGAAATTCCTTTAACCTGTATTAAATGTCTGACATAATTCTTGTCATTAAGTTTTGCAGTAGCAGATTCAGGATAAATATGTGTTATACGTCCTCTTTCGTACAATTCTAATGCTCTTTCAAATACCGCACCAAAAATATTATAGAGACTCAACAGTACTTTATCAGAAACTAAAATCATCCAATTTCAATAAATTCGGAAGATGCAATTAACCGAAGGTATAAGCATACATACATTTTTGCTCTTTTTCAAAATTTTCAGCCGTCTCTCTTAACACATTATCCACCAATTCCAAATATTTTTCATTGTACAGATTAGGCACTGGGATCGAGGTTATATTTTTATTCGAATTCATTGATAAATTCTCTACAAACACAGGAGTACCAAACACTCGTGTTAATTACTACGCACAATTTTATTACCACGCCAAATGCGAAAAATGATTTTGCCGCGTCTAGTGCCGCTCCCATATTGGCTAATCGCGCTCGACCAATAGCGTCGCTCCAATCACCGGCCGCGTAGCGCCTTAAGCCTACCTCTCTGTCTCATTCGCCGTCCGACCACCGAGTAGTGTGTACGTGCCGTTTGTGCCGCGCAACGAAGCTATTACGTCGCGACGCAATTCTCATTATTATCCAAACGCCGTTAACAATATCTCGTGTTCCGTTACCCATAGGAGTGTTTTTATTGCATCGATAGCTGGCGTCATCTAGTGGCACATCGAAGGATCAATCTGAGCGTCTGGCGCCATGACACTCGTGGTTGGACGCCGTTACGCGCCCATTGCCTGAGGGGTTAATAATAAATACCTGATTCCGTCACATGTACACTACTCCTACGTGCTTTACGTTTAGCTTTAGAATCTAGGTAGCGCCTATGACAAACGACGTGGACCTCGACTGCGTCGCACGCGCGGCTCGTGTTTCTTTAAAGTGTCGCTCACGAGCCACCGATTCGCGTATGCACTTAAAGCGTATTAAAAAAAGAGAAAGGGGAAAAGTCGTGAGTAAACGTGACACCTATCATCGAAGCAACATTGACAGTCGGTCAGTCGCATTCGGTTGTCGGCCTTTTCGGTATTTCTCGACATGCTGAGTGCGAAAGTAAGAGAGACTTGAAAGGCCGTTTTACCTGGCGGAACGAATGTGCACTGGCGCTTAAGTTCGCGCGTGTTAGTGTACATCTGTGTGGTTTCCTTGGAGTTTACTCGGATTTATCTCCTGACGCTGTGAAATGCTGACGAGCTGGCAACATGCGTGCGGCGGTATAGTCATCACGGACAAACGGCACGAGATTTGTAAGTACTTTTATTTGTATTATGGTACGTTGTGCATTCGCTCTGCAGCTTTTAAACGATTCTTCGTACAATACAAAGGAGGTTATGTTACATATGTTGAACATATGTAGTGTATCGTTAGTTACATTCGGAATGAATTAGTCCTAAGCCCGAATCTTGACAGATACATGTATCGATATTATTTTTTCTGTCAATATCGGTGTCCAAATATTTGGTATACTGTCGTAATTCGTGTCAAAGTGTTAAGAGCTCTTGACACATTTTTACCGATACTGTTTTAACATATTGTTTACCTGAGACGAAGAGAAAAAGTCAGTAATAAATCCAATCCTTTGCCTGACTTAGGACGAGCATATTCTACTTAACCGTTACTTATATCGTGTTGCAGTTTCTCTGGTACAAGTGCTACTTTTTAACCATAAATGAATCGTATTAATGTTATTTATTTATCGTAATAAAATGTATTGTATACAGTAAGTGAAGTTATTATCGAGGAAGTGAACACGTAGATACCAAAAAAAAAAAAACGATAATTCCAGAAATTTAGTGTCTCTGGTCTACTTTCACGTTTATCTATCTAATATCTAATGACCTTTCCACGCTAGGCATCGATCGTAAAATTTCTCAGGCACCTGGAACACAAACGTTCGATCGCAGTATAAATTTTCACGATCATATTTTAAATTGCCGGCTTTGCATAAGTAAACCGTTAATCCAAGGCACATTCTTCGACCTCTCCGTTTTACATTCCAAAGAATTAGAGCAGCTAAGAATAAAATATCGTAAACAATGAACACTTTGATTTAGTGCAAATAAAGCATTCAAACACACACACACACACACAAGTATCGTAGCTACGCTTGTGCATAGATCATAACAAATTATAGGAACGATTACGCAAGGTCGAATTCTCAACATTCACGGAAGAATATGTATGTAGTTTCGTATCGTTCTATCATAGCATCCGTTGTCGATGTTAGACATAAATTAACAATAAACTATCAATGCAATGAAAACACCTGGATCACAATTCTCTCCAAAATGTCCCCCAAATTAATAGGAGAGTTATGCAGTAAATATTCCACTTGCATTTTCTAAAACCTAAATTACTCAGTCGATCATCTCTTTCACCTCTTAATTCCTCCGTTTCCAATGTATTTACTCAGCATATTTAACCTTCTATACTCCGAATATTTCGCTACTGAAAATTACTTACGCAATAGGACACTGGAATATGTTAAAGATCGAATCTGAAATAATTTCTGTAACTTGATTTGTGAGTATTCGATACCAATGTGTGTTTATGACTCTGAAGAATTTAATTTCAGTATTTCGTCAAGATACATGAAGAATTTCGATGAATAGAGACACGGATGTGTACTATGTTATCTCAAAGTCACATGCGCTCATAGAGGGTTAAATATAATAGGTATAACGCCGGTAGTATTTACTAGTGTTAAGTCTCGTCGTGAAACTCGTGGAAGCAAGGAAATTTCGTCGTTCCACGGAATCTATGATATAAACATTAGCTCGTCAGAACCAAAACAAGTTTCGTCCGTTACAGTTCGGAAGCTTCGCTGACCTTTAACGACAATGTCGCGCATCGCTTCGACGTTTGAGACATTTTCGTGCGTACAAGTCCGAGAGTTACACTTAAAACTGACTACTTGTTGCATAATGCATCGATCACGGTGAACCAGCTGAACGCTGCAACGTCTTCGCACACACATTCCTCATGTACATTGCGAACGAACATTTCTCGTCGATGCAGAAGCGTTCGAGTATGCGTATTCTTGTGTATATGCGCTTATTCAAATAGTCGATACGTCGCGTTTCTTTCATTCAAGAGTATGGTCTCATGGCCTTGGTATAAATCAGCATGAAATGATCGATAACGTGGTAGCCATATTAAATTCAAATATCCATGCTGTTACTACAAACTGCAACAGCAGATTTTTTTTTCTTGCTGGCTGAAATCATTCTCCGTTGGACGCTTTTAGAAGTATTGGAAGTAGGGTCCTTCGACCTTGGTAACTCTATTTACATTCCTCCGGCAACCTGTCTGGAGCTGTGTTGTAAAATTAAATTATACAGAGGTATTTGCGTGCATTAGCATCTGTATATTTTACGTTGGAGTTTTATGGGAAATAGTAAAATATTGAAATAACAGTATGATAGTAAAATACTCTCTTCTGCATTGAAAGAGAAGGCTGTCTACGGCGGAAGGAATAAATGCTCGGGTACCGGAGCTAACTTTCTCCATTCTTTTATTGAGATAAGTTTCAATTCGACACAACAATGACAATTATATTAGAATAAAGGCACCTATATATAAATTCTTTGTATATATTTGAAGTATTTTAATCCTTTCGGTACCATTGTGACTTATATAACTCGAAGAAAGTTTAATAGCTACTGTTGAAATAAATGTTTAAATAAAATGCATTCGATAATATTTACCACGTTACGCCCATTTTATGAGAACCAAAATAAATATTTTGATCGAGATGATATCTCTAATAAGAACGTCTCGGTTAAAACATATTTGATCTCCTGCAAAAGTGGTACCGAAAGGGTTAAGTAAATTAGCGTTTAAAATTACAGAGGCACCAGTACACAACGAAAAGAAGGACAACAGTGTAGAATACGAATTTAATCTTTTACAATTTCACTTTCGTTCTACGTGATTAATTAATTAATTATTCACCAGCCGCGCGTGCGTGAATGGTACGATTTGCCGGATAACCTTCCCCTATAGAGATCGGTTAGAAAAATGATGATAAATCTTTAGGATCGTTCCTCCTCTTTCTTCTCCATCATCGGCCGATGATTAAGCGCATTCCTTCGATTAATAGGTAGGAAAACAACGCGGAACGAGATTTCGCCTCACGTGAGCTACGCCGCTGAACGTTAGCCAGCTCTTCATCTCTTACGTCCCAATTTCATGGAGTTATTTTCGTGAAGAATGGGAGCGGATTTTGCTCCACCTCCTCCTCTTCCTTTCGCAAATCTACGCCAATGTCATAAAAATTCGCTTGGCACGGATTGGCCATTCTCAATCATAAAGTTATTTTCCGTCTGTACGGACTTAATAACCTGTCCCAGCCAACCGATGCTATCGTTGAATGTACCTTTGTATATTGACTCATTAAACCCTTCGCAATTTCACGTGGAAGTACAATGGTTGCTTTATATTCATTTTCAGCATGAAACATTTATCTTGAGATTGGGATTTCTATAATTAGTGTTATCGTTAAATAAAAATTGTTATATAACGATAGAAAATATTATATTGGCAATATGATCAAATTAATGGATAGGCAATTGATAGATGGGGAAAAGTTCTTTTTGGTATTAATTGTTGTGGTGTTTTAGCCTAGGGTCTACTGATCTATGAGATATTATGTAATAATTAGTCTGCGAATGTTTATTTCCGATAATGTAGAAAATATTTTCAAGTGGTGAAGGAGAGGGATTTGAATTCGGGCTCTTTGATTGAGAGTCCCAATCTTTACTTGCTTAATCACTATAGCCCTCCTCCATTGTATTTTTGTTGTTTTAACAGCTATTGTTGTTTCGCCTGGGACGTAATGCTTTAGGTGGCTTCGAAACATCCAAGGTTATGATATATTAAATAATAATTTAGGTAAAACTTTCCAGAGGTTACGGAGAAGAATTTGAATTCGGATCCACTGATTACGATTATAGCCCCTAGAGAAAAGTATTCACGTTGAATACTGCAATTAAATGTATAAAATCGCAGTTAAATTTTGAAAGGATATAATTTCGACTTTAGAATTAGACTGTGACTTTGTGCATTTAATTGTAGTATTCTAGTATACTGCATGTTACCATAATCTCACGCAAGTGAAATCAGAAAACAAAGTCAGACCGCACGGAGTAACTTGATCCCGTCTTATCCGGTTTAATTCATGCAAGATACGTCGTATTCATCTTCGTGATTCTACACATTAAATCCTAAAGCAACAACTTCGCGTCTCATTAATTCGGCGAAACGAAATCCTGTGTTACAAATTTCAATAAATTTATCTCGACCGTTTGCTAATTTACATAGATAGATCATCTACCGAGAAGAAGTAAAGGAGAAGAATGACCTCATCGTATTTCAGACTTTCGTCTTGTTTTTCAGATTACTCATAGTCTGGTTTCTTTGTTTTTCTCTGTCGGACGTACAAATTTCTAGCTTATTTATCTCATAGTTTTACGTGAGTTTAAAACCATAGACATAAGATATGATATGCCTAAGCGGTGCAAAACACTTCTCAGTAGAAATAAGCAGCTCAAAGTCAGACATGCTACTAGGTGTCTGCTTTCATAATAACTGTAGGCTTCTATGGAATTATATATCTGAATTTCAATCGTTACTTGCACTAGAATATTTTTCATAGATATTATCCAATAGACATTATCCATAGAAATTATGTTTTATGGATTATTATATCCGTAGATATTATGTTATAGCCATCTGAATTTCAGTCGTTATATGTACTAGAATATTTTTCATAGATATTATCCATTAGACATTATCCATAGATATTATATTTTATGGATTATTATATCCGCAGATATTATGTTATAGCCATCTGAATTTCAGACGTTATTTGTACTAGAATATTTTTCCTACGTAATATCTATGTCATAGATATTATATTTTATGGATTATTATATCCGCAGATATTATGCTATAGCCATCTGAATTTCAGACGTTATTTGTACTAGAATATTTTTCCTACGTAATATCTATGCCAAACATATTATATTTTATGGATTATTATACCCGTAGATATTATATTATATTCGTCTGGATTTTAATCGTTATTTGTACTAGAATATTTTTCCTACGTAATATCTATACCATAGATATTATATTTTATGAATTATTACGTCCGTAGATATTATATTATATTTCGTCCATCTGAATTTCAGTCGTTATTTGTACTAGAATTTTTTTCCAACGCAATATCTATGCCATGGACATTTTATTACGTGGCATAGATATGACATAGGAGAAATATTCTAATACAAATAACGATTGAAATTGAGATGTTATAATTTAGAAATCTATTATTAGTTCTCTTGGTCATGATAAGTGTAGTGTCAAGTTGGTATCGTTTATTCGCATAAATGGACAATTCTGTATCGTTACAAAGACGCACAGGTCGCCTCGATTAAATGGTATGTGTATGTATGATGCACGTGCTTTCAAAGGCAACCTGTTTCAAAGTGGTTTGTGCACTATACCTTCGCATTGGCACTTAAGAAGACCCTGCGGTGCCAAATTACAAAGGTTCGTCTTCATCCTCTCTCTCTCGCTCTCCCACTCCTTTCTTTCTCTCTTCTTTTTCGAACAGACAGAGTTTCAACTAGAATTCACAACCGTCGAGTGTTATTTAATTGTATAATATATTTACAATGCATTTGTTAATATCACTTTGGCATTACGTTGCATGAGAAGTGTAAGTTAGGTCGTTTATTTGAAGTCGCTTTTACAATACGTTATTTCGATAAAAGTAAGAATAACCGACTGTTAAAAACTTTGTATTCCTAGCTATTCTATATCGCGGTCGTAGCATTCTATTCTATTCAAGGTTCCATCTATTCAAGTATCTGGAAGTACTTTTATAGAGTCACCTTAGAAGAAAGTTATTATTTAGAACCACAAAGAAGACGTCAAGAAGACTAACATTCTTAGCTAAATACTCTTATCACTCTAGATTGAAAATGGAGAAAATCTAAAGATGGAACCATGAATAAGTATAAAGTAAAATTAGAATAGAATAGAATAGAGTACCAGATATAAATTACATTTAGCTAGAATAAGAACGACGTAACTACAACGGCTATAGACTGAAAGTCTCGGACTTCCAAATTGTCTGTATAGAATGTTGGGCACGAGTTCAAATTCTCGGGATTTTTCTCCCATTAGTACGTAATATATGTCACACCCTTTTTCATTCTGTTCAATCCACCTAAAACTGTAGATCCTAAGTGAAATAAGCATGGTAATTAAACGACATTAGTTAAAGTATATTACACCCCAAAAAAACATTCCTTTAATTTCCCATTTAATATATCATGGCCACGATGATTCAAAACCCAGCCAATACTGTAAGTCCTAGGTAAATTAACCACAGCAGCTAAAGCCAAAATAGAAAACCACGAGAAAAGTTATTAAGTCAAGCAAGAAGTATCTCAAAAATAAAAATAATATTACCCTTAGAATATTATCTATCATGCAGCGATCCATACATCTTCCCTTCGCATACTAAACCCAAGAAATCCTCAACTTGCCGTACCTACATTTTGTCTTACGATCATTCCTACAAAAATAAACTATATTTTTCTTACCTCCACGATAAATCCATCGATCATAACATTAGCATAATAAATGTCACTGTGCCAAGTGTAAGGTGTTTTCTCCAAGATCGATACCTCGTTGCGAATGCAGAGATAAGAAGAAAGACCTCGCATAGGTCACACCTACTGCCAATGATCATTTTTCACCGAACGTGACAATGAGAAGAGATAATCGTGGAGAGAAAAAAGATAAACGGCGGTTCACGAACACTAAAAAAAACACGGCAATCCGATTGCATGTTCGTTTCGTGTCTTCCGGGGAGTGGCCGGACGATACTCGACCTATATTTCAAACAAAAAGCCCCGTCCTTTGATTAAGGCGTGAAATATTAAAAGTGACAAGGTTCGGCTTACTTTGTCCCTCTCCACGAACGGTAGGGGTGACTGTGATTACATACAAATTAATTAACACCGGGAATATATTCTCGTAAAATCGATTTCACGCCATGCAACGTTGTCCCTTTTTCTCCGTGATCGCTCGTTACTTTATAATCCTAGAATGAAATTATGCGAAATTTATTATTCACGGTATCACCACTTGATTAAGGCATGTAACGTGAAAAATGTCAGAGTTCAGTTTATCTGTTTTCCCTGCACGAACCTTTACCGTAATGATTGCGATTACATAAATATGAATTAACGTTGTGAATGATAAAATTCTCGTTTAAGATCCTTCTTAATTTAAATGGTATTTCTCCTTGTTCAGAATTGATTTGAACGATATTTTCCCTGGGATTTATTCGAGTAAATTAATATATCATCGTTACAGAAAATTCGATATCCCCCGGTGAAATAACGAACGTAGGATTCTTTTCTAACGATGCAGTAATTGGAAGTTCTTTTTTTTCCGTCTCGTCTTTTTCCCGTCCGATGTACTTTTTAATATCTTACGACAGAAAAAGATACAAAGCCTCATTCTACGAAGGGTGTGGCGTTACGTGTGCCCTATCGACTGATCAACATCGTTACTGATCACAAACACGAAACCACGTACGTGTGGTATCGTACAGGTAAACAAGTAACACAAACATACCCATGATCGCACGTACATACACGCAGACGTTTCCGCACATCGCCATGTGAATAATGGGAAGGGCCGCTCCTTCTTGTTATACGATTCTCTTTGTTAACTTATCTGCTTTTATTTCTACCTCGTGGCTGAAACTGGTAAATATGTCGCAGCGAGACATATTTCCGTCAACGAACTTCTATTTATGTGAACCTTTTAAACGTTTTTGTACACTTTGCCCGTTTATGTTTCCACCTTTGAGATTTTAATACGATGAATATAATACAACGCTGGCAGGTAAACTAGATTGGAATTTTATGGAAAAATTATTCGATGTTATAAGGATGTATTTTGTAAAATAGATACAAGAATCTTTGTAAGAGAACAGGGGGAATTTGCATAGAGTTCCTTGTAAGACGAAAATATCTGATAATTTAATAAGACTGTTATTTAGTTTCCACGTGTATGGATAATTTTTGCGAATTACTGCACGACAAAATTTTAATTCGTGGATGGGAGTAATAATTTATCTCCGATCGTCCAAACAGGTATCAGGTTCACCTCGAAGAAGCAAGAATCCTGCTCGTTACACGAAAAATTGTTTGAGATATTATGAAAATATTATTCGATATCGTAAGGGTGTATTTTGTAAGGCGAAGAAATCGCATCGAGGAAAAAGAAACTGAGGAAATTCCACCGCGCATCGAATTCCTCGCAATACCGGAAATACGAGGAATGCTTGCCTTCCGGTTAGTAGAAATTGCTCTTTCCCGGCAATGTAATAATCCCAGACGGAAAACGAGAGTCATAGATAAAACTGTTATATAGCCGTTTCGCGTAAAAATCGATGAATGTAAAAGCACTCCAGAGGATTGACATTTCTGACGGAGCCACTGAAATGTAATGTCCTTTAGAGGCACGTACAACCTACTTCCCTTAAAGGACGTGTGCCCGATAATGACGTTCTCAAAACAGAAATCCACTGTACTTCTTGCCTTCCTTCGTAGCGAACGGAAGACGATACCTAATTATCCCTGTCAGTCGATAAAATTCAATTATTCAACGATGCTCGCAATGATGATTCTGGCAATGCTTGGTAACCTTGGGACAACGGGTATTGGCAAATACATACAGACCTTATTTTCCGTTAATTCCTTTTTTTCCCCTTATAGATCTCTACCCCGTCATTCGCATAGATGTTCTTTGATCGAGCGAAAAAATCACAGTTCTCTAGATTTCAAGCAATCATTGCAAATTATTCCTGCGAATATCCGTCGTTGGACGGCAATTATTGAAATTTTTATCAGCCGTTCGTGGACATGGGAACGAATAACGTGCGTGTTCGGTGATAGAGATTAATTTGAATTAACCGCTAGTTTTATATCCTTGGGTGTTTTGCATCTTTTTTAACGGAGATCGTAGATTTTTTGAATCAATTACTCTAGTGGTTGTACATTTAGTCTTTCGGTACGGTAGTTAGAATTTTTTGAATGCGCGCGTCGGGAGATTACGTTTAATTGGGATTTACCGCCAATTTTACTTCCCTTAGGGGTTTCTGCTTTAATTACTTGATACTTGAATCTTATTGCCGTACTAAGATTTTACTACTGCAGCAATTAACGAGTTTTTCCGTCGTATACAATATTGTAAATTCTTGTATCTTCGATCTCGTTAATATTTGAATTTCAGCGCCCACTTTGCCGCGCATTTTTTCATTCTTTTTTTTCAGCACGTGATGTGCGCGTAAATAGTGCTACTGATAAAATTATTGATTTATTTTACCTATAAGTTGGACGTCATACGAATTGTAATTTAGATTCGAAGACTGCTTCTGCAGTAGGTACACCGAGTCGATTATATCAAAGTATACACTTGGAATTCAAAACGATACGTGAGCTGCGGAATAACGTTACTTTGAAATGCCAAAGTCGATACGTTGGTATCGTCGGTGCAGTTAATTATTTCATGCCTGAAAGATAATGCCAAGGACAAAAAAATGCAAACAATTTAAAAAATCTTATCGCGCTATTTTTTCTTGAATATTTATTTCTTTTGCTTATGCTTGTATAATAATGTAAAATTGAGGAAAATAAGTAGAGGCGATCTTTTTTCCTGGAATATTTATTTTTTTCGCTTATGTTTTCATGATAATGCAAAGCTGAGGAAAATAAATTGAGAAATTAAGGAAGAAGAATTTTTAGAGCATTGCAGTTTATCTTGGTTGTTAAGCAATTAATGAGGTGGAAGTTTTTATAAATTCCGATGCTTCTAGAATGAATCTAGCAAGGAGTTTAGCGTACATGAAAAATACTATCAGAGCAAGGAGTTTTGCAACGTTATTTAACTCGAGAAAAAACTTGTATTACGTAACAGAATATTGCAACGTTTAAGTGATTCTAGCGTCATCTCTAGTTAAAACAACCGTCACTTTTAATGCATTAAGACCTTCATGGGTGTAATCTAATTTCAGGCAATACAGGCATTGCGTAACCGATATTTCGCGCCAAAACTAGCATCGTTTGGATGATTTTAACGTCACCATTTGTTAAAACAACCAGTGTCTACGACATCTCGAAATCTGCATCAGAAGTTAGCAAATAATTCTATAGTCTTTTTCCAATAGAAGGAACATATGTAATGGATTACCCAAAATGTAGATTAGCAGCTGACATTAACGCTACTCAAATTTAACCGAAGCCTAATCAAAACCTCACCCAGTCAATTTCCGTTCCTAAACTTATCTGCTCTCCATCTTCGAGTACGACTCTATTTACAAATAGATTTTCACTTACGCAATCTCACATTTATCCTCCGCTAAACTCGAATCTGAGTTCCCTGTAGGAACACTACGAAGAATTTTCTTCTCGAATTATCTTCACCCTATTTTCGACTACCCTCTCTTCGCACTTTTCGAAAATAACCGCAAAAGCTGATGTGATCTATCACCTACACGTGTATGCCTCCTCCAAACCACCCATCAGCAGTCTTCAACCCCCGGTTTCACTTACGCAACACCAGATTCACCCTTTCTCAATCTCCACTCAGATTTCCTTCTAAGAACACTACGACGAATTTTTCATCAGATAGAACCTTTTTTCTTTTTTTTTTTGAACCACTAAGATCGTTTTATTTAAGATCAATACTTTTACATATCCTCCAAACCACCCATCAGCAATCTTCAACCACAATTTCACTTACGCAAACTCACATTCGCTCTTTCTCAATCTCCAATCTGGATTTCCGCTAAGAAGACAAGGAGGAATTTTTCATCAGTTAGAACCTTTTTTCTTTTTTTTTATTTGAACCACTAAGCTCGTATGTAAGATCAACACTTTTACATATCCACCAAACCACCCATCAGCAATCTTCAATCACAATTTCACTTACGCAAACTCAGATTCTCTCTTTCTCAATCTCCAATCTGGATTCCCGCTAAGAAGACAAGGAGGAATTTTTCATCAGTTAGAACCTTTTTTCTTTTTTTTTTATTTGAATCACTAAGCTCGTATGTAAGATCAACACTTTTACATATCCACCAAACCACCCATCAGCAATCTTCAATCACAATTTCACTTACGCAAACTCAGATTCTCTCTTTCTCAATCTCCAATCTGGATTCCCGCTAAGAAGACAAGGAGGAATTTTTCATCAGGTAGAATTAAGAGCATACATGCGATATCTGGAAGCAAGTCGGCTCGAGCACGTGACTCGTCTGATGGCCGGGTCTGGTCAGGCTAGGCCAAGCAAATGGCACGCGCAAAAGATTGCGGGGTGCTTTGCGTTCGAGAGACAAGAGTCAGTCTGGCAGGTGATAGTGTACGTCGTCTCGTCGACATGGAAACCCTCGTTCTGGAAGGGAGAGAGAGAACTAGCACGTGTAAGCGCGCCAGCCAAAGGAACACAGAGAAAGATAGAAAGTCAATGGGGATGGCCGTCCGCTGAGCGAGTTTTGACAGTTACTCGTCGTCTCTCGTCGTCTCTCGTCGCCTGAACTGCCGACATTCCTTGTAATTGAGTTACGCGGAATTAATTATTCGTTTGACGGTCCGTTCTTTATTTATCGGATGCTGGCAGTCAATGAAAGTAATCGGGAATAACTGTGTTTTTTATAGGTGGTTATTTTTTTTTATTTTGATTTTCTGACAGAATAGTTGTATCATTTTGAACAAAAGTGACGAATTTGAGGATGTTTTTGGAAATTGTTTTAAGAGGAAAATTTCAAGAGGAGAGTTCTATCGGATTGATTAAAATATAAGAAATTATATTAGGCATTGATATGTTTGATTTAATGGAAATTTTCAAGGTGTTTCGTTTCTTAAGTGGCACTTTGTGCAATTTGCTTCAAATTATGTCCGATATGTAATTGTTCGGCAGATTCGAACGATAATGAAGAACTCGAGGAATTTTTTGCGGATTGTATCACGACAGAATTTAAATTTGTGAGTAGAGAGGGAAATAATTTATCTACGATCATCGGAGCGGAGAATAGGTTCTTCCTTGAGGAAGCGAGAGTCGCGCTTCTTATGCGAAAAAGCTTGCAGACATAAAACGAAGGCGTATAAAGTCACTGTGTCGCGGTAAAGCCTTATCATAGTAAAATTTTACAATACATTCGGGTAGCTTTCATTGGTGATTTCTATCAGTGACGAGAATTTTATGGGAATCGACCGCAAAAACGTTTTTCTGCTCGTCGTTCCAATAATACTCATTCTTCCTTCGTTCGCATATTATCATTCATTTTATTTCGTTTTTCCCTCATTTTTTGTTAATTACTTTTATGTTTCAGTGTAAGAAATTACTCGAAATTCTTACAATTTCCGTTCTTCATTCGCAGAAATATTAGAATTCACTTTACTTTTTTTCTCTCTTCATTTCTCTTTAATTATTTAATATTTACGTACCGCGACATAAAGTTCTCGTAATTCTAGTTCGTTATTGCCATAATTTATTATACTACGTTCTTTCTTTCATTTCGCGCGTATTATTTTTATACTTCAATACAAGAAATTACTCCAAATTCCAGTTTCTTCAGTTCCTTATTTCGAGGAAAATACTGCAATGCTTTTTATTTCATTCTTCCTCTCATTCTTCCTAATTATTTGATACTTTTTTGCTCCGAAATAAAAAAAAACTGCGTAAAATTCTCACAATTCGTAAATTTTATCTCGATTTACATCAGTCTTCGGTAAATTCGATTTCGAAGAAACATTGACACGACTCTACTTACAGCTGACGATTCAGACGAAGGCTCGCGCCGTGTGTCAACTTTGCCCGTTAATTTTAAAGTAAAATTCTTATCGTTGAGCACGTGGGTCGTTTTACACTCGAGAATTCGTGACACGATTCTATCACGCGGCAATTGTGACTGCTCGAATCTTGATTTTTATCGCTTCGAAATACCCTATTCCACATTATCGATTCTTCCAACTCCATCCATTCAATTAACTACACTCAAACAATTTCATCCTACCGTATTTCCAATTATAACAAACTAACATTACCTTGACATAATTCCCATAATTCATTCTCGATCCGTCTTTTATTTACACTTTGAAATAAAATTACGAAATATTTCCATTCTCATTTTCCAATTATATTCCCTTATCTCCCAACATTACCGTAATGTCAATATTGACTGCAATAGTGCTTCGATAAAAAGGACGGCAGAGTTGTTAAAGAAATTACTCGTTAATTCATACGATATTTCTCACGTTCACCGATGTTCCATTACGTGATTAATTTTTTGAAGGAAAATAAAAAAGAAAGAAATAAATTCCAACGAGATTAAATGTAAATCTTATTTTTAACGCTTCCACGTATAGCGATAATTCTTAAGATCAGGTGAGAGCAGAGTTTCACGAAGGTGCCACATAAATCCCGAAAAATTGATGACTTCAGCTTAATCTTGATCGGGGCGAAAGCTATCTGTCTCCTATCATCGATCGCTGCTGCTCGTTTCTACTGGCCGGGAGTGAACGATATCATATCGCGTGTTCGTTTATAGTGAATTGTAACAGTTCTTTGGGAAAAACCGTCGCCACTTCCGGCTGGTGGATTTTTTTTCCGTTCGCCAGTTATGCCGGTATCGTCCGACACTTCGCGCGCCACGTTTTCCGTCCTGGTGGTGATATGTTTTGAAATGTTGTCGGCTACTTTTCCATGGTGGCAGTGATTGATAGAGGTTCACGGCAGGATTGTAGCTTGGCGGGTTTTTCGACGATTCAACAAGTAACTCGGTTCCTTTGTGTTTGGTGATGGAGAAGAGAGGTTTAAATAAGTGTATGTTGTGATCCTTGAAAGTTTGGAATATTCGGATTTGGAAGTTGCGTTGGAAAGTTAAAATTGTAGTGCTTTTTTTGCGAGTGAAGATCATTTTACTTGCAATGTTGGTGGAATTATTAGGCTCTATTGTACTGTGGTAGTGATCGATAGAAAGTTATAAAAGAACTGTATTTTGGCGGGTTGTTGAAAGATTCACGAAGTAATTCGATTGTTTCGCGTATTCGGTGATGGAAGAGAAACTAAGTGTATGTTAAGATTTTGAAGAATTTTGAAAACTCGAGCTTTGAAATTGAATTTGAAAATTGAAACTGCGAGAGGAACTATTTATTTTACTTATAATGACTTTGAAATTGTTAGGAACTATTGTACAGTGACAGTGATTGATAAAGGAATGATTTTCAAATTTCTCTCGATACTTCCTCGATCTTTTAATCGAAGCAGATCAAACTACTATCACTTACTTTTCCACAGCGGCAGTGTTTAATACAGATTTACAAAGAAAAATCAAATTCTATCAGGCGAAGAACAATTCCACTCCTTCATTCACCATTCATCGCAGAAACAAACCCGAATTTTTCATTCTATACGTTTTTATACTCCAAAAATTTACCCAAAACTCAAACCTGTTACACGAGACCTCTTTGAGTAGCATGCTTTGGATTACAATCATCTACTTTTCTACATTGGCAGTGATTGATCGAGGTTCACGGAAGAATCGAATTCTCTCCTGACGAGTTCTTCGTGGAATACAAATACATTTTGCACGCAGTGCCCGCGAATACGTGTTATTGACAAGTCGTTCATTTCTTCCTCCGCTTCGCGGAGTTAGCTTCTACGGAACCGTTGAATCTTCCTTTTCTTTTATCAATTGTTCGTGGAAAAGCGGTTATGCAATTCGACGAGTAACTCAAGTCATTCGTACGTTCGCTTATCAGTGAAACAGACGCTTATTAAAGTGCACATTTTCAACCGTATGACAAAGTTCCTTCAAATATCAACACTTCGGTGTTTCACGCGCTTGTCTGACTACTCACTGGCGCATACTACTTGCTTCTCCACCTTCGTCAAAGAACGTACAAAGGAAAGCTTCCAAAAACGTATTTTTTAATAAGTTCGCGAGTGCTAAGAAAAAAATCACTTCTTTCGTGAATAAACATTATGGTTTGTTTAATCGTTTGTGAAATATAAGACGGTGATTTTCGGTGAGAATTTATCGTGCAGTTAACGACGAAATCGCTAGAGGAGTTTCGACCTTAAGTGTTCTGGCAGAGTGACACGGGAAATAAATTATTTCCGGGACTCGCGTCACGCAGTGTTCGATAGAACGACAATTAGTTTTGACGACTACGTCGTGAAACCAATCGGAGGACGGGCAACAAAAATCCGCCTCGGACGACGCGTTTAACAGTTGTGAGTAAATGCTCTTATGAATTTAGTATGTCCTTGTTTTTGCTTGCGAAAGTGTCTAATTTTGTGATTGATACTTACTGCTGCTCTTTTTTTTAAAGTCAACTTTAATGTTTTATAATTTATTTTGGAATTACTTGATTTGTAATATGCTGCCGCGTTATATCGTATTTAACTTCACGTTTGGTTTTTATTTGATAGAAGTATAATTAATTTTATGCTGTATTCAACATAGTATTTAATAATTGAAGATAGACATGAAAAGACGAAAAGCCGAAGATTATGGGTAAGATAACGAAGCAATAAAGACGACGATAAAAAATTCTCATAAAGATACTTTAAAGCTTGTGCGCGTTTAGGAAGATAAGAATTATTGCCAAAGTCAATAATAGTTTTAAACGTTTCTAATCTGTATATATTATTTGTATGAAATGTGTAATGTAAATAGAGCAGCTGTTTTCTAGAATTCCACGTCAACCCGTCTGCAAAATTTAGCGTTCGCTCAGATAAACGGTTACTCAACTTTTCTACGACTGCATCTGATTTTGTTATCTTCTGTTTACGTTCCTCTCAACGCCCTGTCCGCCTGACAAATCGCGCTGTATAGCAATGAACGTAAAACAACAGACCGGAAGTTTTTGCGTCAACTCGCAAAAGTTAGACTCCCCGTAGACTCCCAGGTTCGTCGGATAATACTCCGACCTCTCGTCTACTTCCTCAAAAACAACATTTGCAAACCCTCTTTATTATTCTCACGACAAAGAACTTTTGTTTTCCCAATCAGAAACGTATAATCAATCGACAACATCGTGCCAGCATTATCCGATGAGACACGCGATGACTCATACGAAGACCAACGAAAACACACCTTCTTTCCGTCACCCGATGACCGATACTAAACTAATATATCTTATTTCCACAAAAAATTACATACAGTTATCGCACAAACGATAAGAATTACCTCCAAGTATTTACCGTCGACATCAAAACCTAGAAAACGTTCGACAATCTCATAAGGTGCTGTTATCGTCGGAAAACCGTTAATTGCATGAAGATACAACTGCGTACGTGTCGAAGAATCGTAATTGCTCGAACCCGCCCTTAACTTCAACATTGACTTTTTCCTTTAATACTTTATCTCGATGATTATCACATCGGACAAAATCCACTTTACCGAGGAGGGATATGCCAGTGGTGGTAATCGATTCGAATTATTTTGTTATCGCGGTCGATGGGGAAGTAACGAATTCTTCTATTTCTGTCACGAACAGTCCGTGACGCGGAGGAATGCGTCACGTCACTCGTGACACATTAGGTTAGGGCGAGTAAATGAACTATGACGCGGATAGAACGCGAAAGCCTTGAAAACTCTTTCCTTGCGAGCTCTCGGTGTTGAGACACTTGCAGCCAACGGATATATACAGGTGCACTTGTCTTCGATACTGCGGCGCCGTTGTTTCGTGTAGTTTGGACGAGTTTCGTTAGAGCTTCTATGCCTCAGTTAAGGTAGAGTCTACCTCAGCAAGTTTCCGACACAGACACTTGTCTTTGAGAGACTACTTTTGTCGTTGTACGATATAACACGCGAGAGGGATCAATGTTTTTCTTTTTCTCTTGCCTGGATTTAACACTAAATCTGCGGACGTTAAGTCTGTTGTACTTAACACGTTGAATGCCACCGGTATTTTGCTGGTTTCTTCATTTCTACGGAAGTGAAACTTTTTTTCTTAAAATCACATCGTTACAAGGCAGAAACTTTAAAGACACATAGAGGTATGTAGACAGCAGGACTTTACCTTTTTGAGAGCAACGCGTAAATATCACACATATTGAAATATCACATGAAATTTTATTGAATTCAATATCGCCGGTCCCCGGTGACCACCACGGCATTCAACGTGTTAAATACATGAAATTGATACTTTGAAAATAGAGGGATCAAGAGGCAGGAAATATGATTAATTATGTAATTTGTATATTATAAGATACACGTGAAATATCCACTGCACTGCTTCTCTATAAAGAGAAATGTTTATAAAATAGTCTGAACCCGCCAATTTGACGGCTTCCGTAGATCTACCGTTAATAAGTAATATTTAGCGAACGTCCAACGATGCTTGTATAAATAAATGTTATATGTATATATTAGATTAATTATTACCGACACGAATTAACGATAAATTCGGTAAACCAGATTTTATATATCTATCATCCGCGTGGAATAACTCAAATATTTACTAACGCTGGAATATTTCGGATTAAAGTGCCTGCATGTTTAATTACTTTAAGCGTTGAAATTGAAACAATCAAATATTCTATTGTCCCGTAAACAAAGTTCCAATATCCGAATACATAATTGCCCCCAGTTTCATCCGTGTATTTTACGAACTCCGATTTTTCAAGCTCCGGCATTTCCACACGTTCCTATGCAATTGTTTTAGGCCCCGGCGCATTCAATGCAACCAACTGCCAGGGGGAACCCCCGGGTTCCCAGTCCTGGCCCGTTGCGTCCCTTCACACCTCCGGATCTATCTTCCATACCTCACATGGACGGCACACCCCAGCTGAACAGCAACATTCGTAACAACAATTCCTCTCCTGCTAGTAGCCGAGCAAACGATGGAGCGCAAGAACAATCGGGACCATATATCATTGGGAGTCCGATCGATCTCGGGGGTATCGATAACGTCGACAATATCGGCCTTCGGATGGATCCTCTGCCACGTGGACGGAGAAGAACTCGAGAACATATCGAACTCCAGGAGGCTAGGGTACCCGAATCGAGTTCCGAAGGTTAGTTGGAATTGTCGTTGTTTAATGTAAGAGTACGTGAAGCGTTGAAGGTGAGCTGATCTATTAACACTAGAACTACCAAACCAGTCAAAATGACTGGTACACAATTTTTTCCCAAAATTCTCCAAGTTTATAGGAGAGTCTTAGAATAAATATCCTGCGACCATCTTAAAAAACATAAATCACTGAATCGATTATCTTTTCCGCCTCTTGATTCCTCCTTTTTCAAAGTACTTATTTAATATTTTGAAATATGATAGATTTAACGCCGGTAGTTCTAGTGTTAAACTTGCTATTAGTAGGTCCGAGCTTAAATTCTGTTTTCGGCTACTTTAGGAAATTTTTCGAAATTTAATATTTAATTTATCGTAGCCGCGGTAGTTCGAAACCCACCTACAACAGTAGGTCTTATAATGAATTGTTGACATTTCTCTGCGAGGTAGTTATAATAATACACCGTTTTTTTTTATCTTAAGTACTTCTAGGAAACAACTTTACGACAAATACTTAGACACTATTATTCATCTACTCCGTTATATAATAGTCTTTCTTCGATTTGACGTTACCGTAATAACGGCATTCTTACTTATGATCCTATAACTTCGACGCCTAAGATAGAACAGCAGTAAAATGGAGAGCTATTGATTGATGTAGAGACAATAAGGCGAACGTCTGGTCGTTTTATGAGTGGATTTCCTAAGAGGGTAAATTGTGAGAATAATCGAGAATTTATAGGCTTTAGCTCTAGCACTTGCTATGCAGATTTTCGTAGCCTGACCGTGGAGGAAGCTTCTAGATATGTTCTCCTGATTAATTCCTTAAAGATCGATAGACCTTACTATTTCTGTAGGTCGAGTATCAAGGAGAGATCATTACAGAGCAATTTGTCTTATAAAATCATTTCTATCTACGTATTATGAACGTTTCTAATGATAACTTCTAAGACGTCGATATCATGTCTATATACAAAATTTATCAACCTATCTCGAGATCCTTTTTCAGTACTACCCTGAAATCTTATCGCGATAGGGAAGATTTTATTAGATTCTTTATTGTTACGTCGCAAAGATATCAGAAATGCAATGCCATTATCATCAAAGAAGCTAGAACGGATTTCGTCGAGCAAGATTAGATAACCCTTGTGCTCCTGAACCACCCCAGTAAACGTGTCCTTGGCCTGCGGAAAGCAAAGCGAGGTTGTTTATTGACGCAACGCCGTACGCGTCTCTGCATCCTCGGCGGGTCTAGCAGAGTATACAGCACGGTGCTGACATCAACTTGTTGCCGGTAGCCTGCGCATACGTTTTCGGAGTAACACGTGAAACGGACTGGCGCATTTTGCAGCCACCCTTCTGGCAGGGCTGTACGAACGTCCAGGGTTGCCCTTTCCTTCCTTCATTTTTCTTACATTTTCATTTCTAATAACTAAAATATACTCGACGAGTTATATTCTACATATATTTGAAATTTGTCCTGTCTTATGGTTTTTGGATTTTACAGCTTTGGTTGTTTCATCGAAGATCTTCAGTTTTACGTAGCTTTTCAATTGCCAAGTTAATGATATAAGTATTATTTAGGAAAGACTTTTAGATTCGTAGCGATTTTATCGTGTTTGGTGTCGTAACTGTGGGTTTTAAAGCTTCTGATAATTAAATTATGATTTTAATGGTATGCATTTTACTAGTGCTGTGAAAAGGTTAAGTGAAATTTCAAGTTTATTGGGAAATTTGTAGTTGGGATAGATAAAATTAGTGGATAAATGCAGGTGTTCCCGATGAAAATATTATAGGACAGTGGACGATCTATCGAATTACGTATACCACGGCCAAGAAAAATGTCACCGATGACCAGTGCCACCTATAAGCTACGAGTAGTTTCTCGCGAACGGATTCGCGTGCGTGATGCGATTACGGGACTCCTTGCGTTTAGGAGAATTATTTCGGCATACTTTCGTTCCGAATTGATGTCATTTCTCGTCCTACGTCTCTTGGATACGTTTTACGCACATGTCAATTACGACATTATGTCGTACAGGGGTGTGGCGACAGACGCGGGGCTTCTTTCGGCGCGATGACGTAGTTACTTTGTTTAGCCGATCGTTATCTCGTCCACGAAAGTGCTCTAGTACTGTGTGTTGACTACGTTTCGTAGAAAGTGTGGACGTTCTTACGAGGAATTATTCTGTTTTACGTTAACCTTTCTGTGATTTCATAAAACAACAGTTTGTAATCGATTACGAGATGCCGACATCAGGTTCAAGGTTGACCTTGCGATCGCTGCTCCGTGATCGATCGTAAAGGGTGATAGAGAATTTCAAGTAAAATAACATTTGAACGTTACAAAAAGTGCCAATTGTTTTCTTCTTTCGTGTCATTTGATTCCGTTGGACTTAAATTATTTAAATGAAGTGTTGATCCTTCCGTCATTAAACGGACAATATTATGGTCGTTCTCCCATTTAATGTGTACTTTCGTTCGTGTGCTATTATCGCGTGAAACAATACGCTTTCAGATACGTGTAACGTATGTTGAGCCTTTTAATAGCATACGGGAGTATCAGCTGGATAATAAATTGTAGAAATAATAATTGCATGATTGGAGCCAAGAGACTGTCGGATAAACGAGCTCAAACATTTTGCGTGCACGCACGTCACCGGATGATATACAGCAGCGGGAGAATAATTATCTGACACCCACACTCATACATAACGTTACATAATCTTTATTTTCTGTAACGTTATCCAGAAGATCATACGGCTGAGCTGTTCGGCAACCTGCTGTCAACTCGTGTATATATGTAATAATACCGATATTGAGTATCATAAAAGTTTCTAAGCTAGTACGACATCGAGAAGTTAAATTATTAGTTTCTTCACCCCATCTCTCATTATTTATCCTACTCTGTCGATGTATTTGCATTACGCGTTTACGTGTGCATGAATTTTTGTTAATTCCGACAGCATCGAAAATTATATTTTCTTAGACATATCAATCTTGTTCTCATCTTGAATTTACGTGTACTTAAAATATTTGTATATAATAATGCCTTATATTATCAACTGCTACTCTTCATTTGTTTGCAAACACAATCGTGACATTTTATGCTATACATAAAATGCGTCTTATTCATATATTGTTTATAAATCATCGTATTACAATGTGGGCGTCAAAGTCTCGCGTCTGCTTTACGTCGTTTAGTAATACCGCCTGATAGCTTTTTTTTACTGTTATCATTAGCGATAAAAAATCGTTGGACTTCCTAGTTTATTAATCCGACCATAACCTCAAAAATGCTATACTTCGAGAGTATGCGTATTTTCTGGAACACCACACAGAACATCCGAGTTGTATCTATCAATTGACATTAGTAAGATCGGTATAATTGGTACCGACGTTATAATTCCGCACTGTGTTGGTAAATTCGACTGTTCCGCAGTATAACCTCCAATCATTCGCTCGTCTGTTTTTCATGCAGTATTAATTGCCTGTGCATGAGCGTGCATACATGTATAGTGCATTCTTATCACGTGTTAAATATGAATTGAATCAGCGAAGAGAAGTGGTGATGTGAGAGACAGTTAATCTAAGAGACAGCAACATGGAAGTAGCGTATTCGAAGGTGGTACAATGGTTCAACGAACTCAGATCGCGACTTCATCTTTATTTGTACGCTCAAAATCGTAAGTCGAAGTTTTTTCGAAAATTTTTATGTAATTTGTCGTATTAGTCGTATTAAAATTGAAGAAATGAATCAGCGTTAGTTGAGACTTCACGGTAGCGTTACGAAGCGACGGTAGCGATGCGTCGATTAGCATTAATTTATTAAATAATATATGCCTTATAATACAAAGAATTGACATTTGATAAAATATTGTATAAATAATAAAGGAAATTGAACATTGTTTCTTAGAAATACTTGGAATATACGTTATGCAATAGTTTTAATCAAGTAACAATGAAATGTGTAATACGGTATTTTTCCGTTCCCGCTATAACGATTAATTATAGATACAAATTTTCAATTGACCTTGCGCTAAACTATCCGGAAAGAGGACGGTATATATTACGAAAATGTATTCTATAAAATTATTTAATAAGTACTTACATTCTTTAAAGAAGAAAGTAGAAAATCTAACAATGATTGTCGCCAAATTTCCGTGTAGCGTTTGCAAAATTGTTGTATTCAAAGCTTCACGAGAAGAGCGACTCATAAAGTTACGAAAAAAATATCGAACGCCAAAATCGCAAATACATATTTCAACGATGTAAATTAAATAAATTTTGCCGCAGTTGGTCCGATAAGGGCGGAGAATGGCGCGTCTCAAGGTGACGATCAGAGATCTTCGCATCAGCATGACGACAGAGAGGAGAGGGTGGTTTTCATAAATGCTCCTCATCAACCCGCAAAGTACAAAAACAATCACATTACCACCGCAAAATACTCGCTTCTTTCTTTCATACCCATGTTCCTTTTCGAGCAATTTCGACGATATAGTAATTGTTTCTTCTTATTCATCGCCCTTATGCAGGTATGTTCAAGAAATAAGTCTCTCCCTTCGTCGTGTTCAATAAATAAAAACTTAGCAATAAAACATATTAATATTTCGCTGATTTTTCTTTCTTTTTCTCGATTTTTGTAATTAATTTACATTATTAATTTTGCCCATGGTTACTAATGACAATGTTTATGATATTTGTGATATTTATTTCAGCAAATACCAGATGTATCACCCACAGGACGATATACTACTATGGTTCCATTAATCTTTATTTTAAGCGTATCCGCATTGAAAGAAATAGTTGAAGACGTCGTAGGTATCTTGTACGATGAATAATGTACTGTTTCATGTAATCGCACGCTAACAATGTAATGATAAATTTTAGAAAAGGCACAGGGCTGACGATGAAATAAATATGCGTGAGGTTGAAGTTCTAAGAAATGGTCATTGGCAGTGGATACAGTGGCGAAACGTGGCTGTTGGTGATGTGGTTAAGGTTGCATCCTCTTTTCATGAAGCTCATCGATGTGGTAATGAGTAGTAATTAGTACATTCCCGCTAGAACCGCTTTCTTTAATATGCATAGGTCCACAACAACACTTTCTTCCCTGCTGACTTGATCTTATTGTCATCATCGGAGCCACAGGGTATGTCCTTCATAGAGACTGCCAATTTGGATGGCGAGACAAACTTAAAAATACGGCAAGCCCATCCTGACACTGCCAGTCTCTTGGATGCTGCTGAATTAATGAATTTCCGCGCAAATATCCAATGTGAACCACCAAATCGACATCTATATGAATTTAATGGGGTCTTACGAGAAACAAATAAACAGTAGGGTTTTTAGCCTGGTGTTTGTAGTCAGTATGTTGTTTGATTAGATATACTCAGTCTTTATATATTTTTTAGGAGCGTGTTTTTAGGACCTGATCAGGTTTTGCTTCGTGGAGCAATGTTAAGAAACACACGTTGGGTCTTTGGTGTGGTAATTTATACCGGGCATGATACAAAGTTAATGCAGAATAATACTGCAACTGCACCTTTGAAAAGGTCCACCTTGGATCGATTGACCAATACACAAATACTCATGCTGTTCTTCATTCTCCTTTTATTGTGCCTTTTATCTGCAATTTTTAATATCCTTTGGACAAAGGCTAATAGTGACGGTCTATGGTACTTGGGTCTAAACGGTAAGATAGGAATTTCCATTGCCCTTTGATGTGTATTATGCCGCGAAATATAAACGAATCGTTTATTTCTTTTCAGAGGAAATGACCAAGAATTTTGCTTTCAACCTCCTAACTTTCATTATTTTATTCAACAATTTAATACCAATTTCATTACAAGTTACATTAGAGGTCGTAAGATTTGTTCAGGCTACATTTATCAATATGGATATCGAAATGTATCACGCGGAAACCGATACCCCTGCGATGGCTCGTACTAGTAATCTTAATGAAGAGCTCGGAATGGTTAATTATGTTTTTACCGATAAAACCGGAACTCTTACGCGAAATGTAATGGAATTTAAGCGTTGTTCAGTTGGAGGAAAGTTGTACGAGTAAGTTTTTCTTCAGGTGTTTCGAATTTATCGTAACGTACAGTTTATAATGTAAAAATTGCATTATACAGTTTGCCGATTCCTTCAAATGGCGAAGCAGGCACTAGCAACAGCAGCAATGAATTAATCAAAGATATAGTTGACGGAAGATCGGCAGAAGATTCCTCGCGTCCGGTTGACAAAAAAGCAGCACATCACGCCAAGGTTTTACACGACTTTATGGTTATGCTATCTGTATGTCATACAGTCATCCCCGAGAAAGTAGACGATTATATAATTTACCATGCTGCATCTCCAGGTGATTTGTCTTACAAACGAATTGACTTTCTTTTAGTATAACATTGTAATGTAATGGTACATAATCTTAACAGTCGGTATTCCTTTATCCAAACAGATGAAAGAGCATTAGTAGATGGTGCACGTAAATTTAATTACGTGTTTGACACAAGAACGCCTACTTACGTGGAAATAGTAGCCGCGGGTGAAAGATTACGGTACGAGATCTTAAACGTAATAGAATTTACGTCAGCTAGGAAAAGAATGTCCGTAATAATACGGACGCCGGAAGGGAAAATTAGACTCTTTTGTAAAGGAGCAGACTCTGTGATTTATGAAAAATTAACTCCAATCCCTATAGATAACGAAATTGAGCAAGAAGGTGTAGATGATTTTCGTCAAGTAACTTTAGAACACTTAGAAGCTTTCGCGACGGACGGTTTAAGAACACTTTGTTTCGCTGTTGCTGATATACCGGACACTTTTTATCAGGCATGTATGATTTATATTAATTATCGTGTAATATGTCGGGGACAATGTATTCATTTATTTCTTATTTCGATAGTGGTGGCGCGAAACATACCATAACGCGCTTCTCAATATATCAAATCGTGAAAGTATGGTAGAAAACGCTGCGAATCTTATTGAAACAAAATTAAGATTATTAGGAGCAACAGCGATTGAAGATCAGTTGCAGGATCAGGTATTTGATTGGATCGCGTATCGAAGAGAGACAATTAATAACAGTTTTAGAATCATATCATTTTTCCAGGTACCAGAAACGATACAGGCCCTTTTGCAAGCAGATATTAACGTTTGGGTGTTAACTGGCGATAAGCAGGAAACTGCTATTAATATTGGTTATTCATGTAGATTAATTACGCACGGAATGCCATTGTATGTTATTAATGAATCGTCTTTGGATGTAAGTGGAAGCAATGCTACTGCAAGTTGTTAGGTATTTATTTCAAGATTATATTCAAAAGTGAAATAACTTTTTAGAAAACTAGAGAAGTTATAATACAACGCTGCCTTGATTTCGGAATCGACTTAAAATGCCAGAACGAAGTAGCTCTCGTTATAGATGGTACCACTTTGGATTATGCGTTATCATGTGACATTAGAATGGACTTTCTGGATTTGTGTTCAGCGTGTAAAGTTGTTATTTGCTGCCGAGTTTCGCCGATGCAAAAAGCCGAGGTGATTTTTCTTGATCCGTAGCTTCATTACGATTCTTCTTCCTCTTTATTCGTCATTTACATATCTCATATCATTCGTCTGGCAAAAATCGATTCAGTAATGTAACAGCGTTTTCCAGGTTGTTAATTTAATTACGAGTAACAAAAAAGCCGTGACTCTCGCAATTGGAGACGGTGCAAATGACGTAGCTATGATCCAGAAAGCTCACATTGGCGTCGGTAAGTTATTCGACACGTAGACATGAAAATTAATACAAAATATATAGAAAAGATAAGTACGAAACGTGGGCACAAATTTGCTTTTAGGAATTTCTGGAGTAGAAGGTCTCCAGGCAGCTTGTGCCTCTGATTATTCAATAGCACAGTTTCGTTTTCTGAAACGTTTATTGTTCGTTCATGGCTCTTGGAATTATAGTAGAATGTGTAAATTAATACTGTATTCGTTTTACAAGAATATTTGTTTGTACGTTATCGAACTATGGTTCGCTATTTATTCCGGCTGGTCCGGGCAGATCCTTTTTGAACGGTGGTCTATTGGGCTGTACAATGTTGTAAGTTGGAATACCAATCTTAAAATATATCGAATTAGCTACATCGATTATGAAAACGTCCGATTATCTATGTTAGGTATTTACCGCGGCACCTCCATTAGCTATGGGACTTTTCGATAAAGTGTGTTCCGCCGAAACACATTTAGCTCATCCGGGATTGTACGCTACAAAAAACACTGGTGAATCGTCGTTTAATATTAAGGTATATGGAATTAACATCGAACTCATTATTGAATAAATCATCTTCACGAATTACCCACTACTCTATTATATTTTTCAAACAGGTATTTTGGGTATGGATCGTTAATGCTTTAATACATTCGTCCTTACTGTACTGGCTACCATTAATGGCTCTAAAACAAGATGTGATATGGGGGAATGGTAGAGACGGCGGTTATCTTGTCCTTGGAAATATCGTATATACCGTAAGTTTCGAATTATAGACGTCACTATGATCAAAGACGTTAGAAAATAATTAATATCAACTTATTTTCCAATTAGTACGTTGTAGTAACGGTATGCGGAAAAGCAGGATTAATAATAAATTCGTGGACGTGGGTGACTCACTTGGCAACGTGGGGATCCATTATACTTTGGTTTTTATTTATTCTTATATATAGGTAGGTATATTTTGTTCTTGATGCAATTAATGACGAAAATGGGATTAGTATTATTGTTAATTGTATAATTCCAGTAACTTTTGGCCTGCATTAAATGTGGGAGCTGTGATGTTAGGTAACGACAGGATGATCTTTTCTTCGCCCGTTTTCTGGTTGGGTTTGGTACTCATACCATCGGCGGTTCTCCTCCTTGACATTACAGTGAAAGCGTAAGTCTACGTGAAATGTTTTAATAACGTTAACGCGCGATAAGTAAACATTTTCAGAATGTTACCATGTATTTTGGACTTTTAGAGTGAAGAACACCGTTTGGAAGTCCGTGACAGCGGCAGCTAGAGAAAATGAAATCAGAAAATCCGATCCTGGCGATATATTCAACAGCCATGATTATAGAAGCTCGTAAGTTTTATACCTCTTTAAATAATGACAAGAAGACATTTAATTTCGACGAGAATTTTAATACTTAAAATAGAGGAATTAATGATCAAGTCAATTTATAACAAGAAACTCAGAAATAGACAGTGCATGAATTACAAAGATAGATCGACCATAGGATTTCTTTATTGAGATTTAATATGCATGGCTTACTGGATGTTAACCTTACCGGTATATTATGTATTTGTATTCTGGAACTAATTAATACTACCTTCCATGATTTTCGAACTCCGCGTAATTTGAAAAATCGTAGATACAAATTTGCAATTTCTTGAAATGCATGCAGATACGTCGATATATCATTTCAGCCTTGTCAACGGCAATCATACTATTTGCTTTTGATAGTTGATATTAAAATCTGTCGATAATATTTAATTACTTTCTTGCGCTTTTAAAATTTCTACAGCAATAACGACGGTTATTATTAATACCGATTAATATTCTTTTCCAATATCGCATTATCCATAACAGAATTTAACAAGCTTACAAAATTAAGAAACGATTACTTTTAAACGAACAAACAAATCGAAATTGCAACAGGAGATCAAGATTGAGATCGAGCTCAAGAAAGTGGTGGTTAAAGTGGTGTTGGGCACTGGTCTGGCCATCGCGATGGCGAAATAAGTTCAAAATCTTCTCTCTTATACTTCCGGCTCGTGACTTATGGCTCACATACCGTTCTGGGCATGCTTCCGCTACACCATTCCACTTTTCATATCCCTAACGAGTCCCCACAGATTTCTACTCTCCCGTGGAATCCGTTAGTAAATATCTCATACATTATTCTACTATCGTTAAACCGTCTTTCTCACTTTGATTAAGCGAATACTCGAGAATTAATAGTAATCTTATCTACTTATATTTATTGGCTATCACATGTGTTTAGGTCATTAAAGTCTCCATTCACGGCAGGGTACAAATTTCATTACGTGTTTGTACACAAACGAAGATGAATGTAGTTCCTGTTATGTTTTGTGACCTCCTTTACCACAAATAGAGATTACTTTATATCGAGTGTCGATGAAAGAAACATCGTAGATCGTATCTATCGAGTACGCTCGTTGTTTGGGTAGATGTGTTTCTTGATATGCTTGATGTGCGATGCCGTTAGTAATATTAGTTATCATTCCCAATACCTTTGTACCTTTACCACCTTAATTTAACATTCGGTTTTGTAGAGTTAAGTTTAATCCTTGCACAATGTGCACCGAATCCTTTGATTCCATTAACATTATTTTGCGATTGAACATTTTAATATATATATTAAAAATGGAAGTAGCAGTCCTAAGACAGATGCAGAGAAGCTTTTCTTTATTTCTATAGACTCGTTAAAAATGTTTATTTGAAAGATGATACAAAATATGCGTTTTATATTCCATGAATATTAATCCAGTACTAATCCACTAGCAGTTGATCTACGGCAAAGAAACTATTACTATCAAGAACTTTATGTATATCCGTTAATGACCTTTTCTGGTATGTTTTATTCGCGGTATCCCCATGAAGGCCTGTGCATGCCATCGCCGATCTCGCGAGGTGTAAGTACCCCCCAGTAGTTACTTAATTTTTAGCGCTCCTGTAATTTTACACTTCCAGGCAGAGCACTGCTAATTAATTGGAACGCATGACGGAGGTGTTCGATGTTTCGCTTGCATAGGTCACCGCAGCAACACTGTTTCTAATACTATGTTAATCACGATATTATCAATGTAAATTTAATATCTTCACAGTACTAATGTGTACAGAAAATAGAGACACTCTACAGTGTCTTCGTTTAGCTAACAATAGCAGCGCTTGAAAACGGGAGCAGCGGATGTACAACGGTACACGGTATTATTTATAGACAAAAATAAAGCTATTTTTATAGCACGCAGAGATTTCGTAACTCGAACAATTCACTTGCATATTAGCAATGCATATATCAGCAGTTGGAGACCTAGAGATACTAAGGGGACGAATCTTTATCCTTAAAGTATCACAATTACAATTACCAATTCACAAAATAGCACTGCATGTTTCACTGTGAATGTTTAGAGTAGATTTTAATAGATTATCAGGGACCATTGAAGAGTGGTATCTTTCATGGGGGGTCATTGACCTCTGTTCCGGTCGATCGAGATTCCTTAGAGACAGATTAAATTAGACAGATATAGTACACGTCTGTCCGGCGTGTAATAGAGGTTTTCACGACGTATACGAACAAGGACGTCGAAAGGCCAGTCGATTATGTTTAAAAAAAATCCTGAATGCCCGGCTTTGCAGATTGACGGAGACGGCACGGCTACTGAAAAACGTTAAAAGTGTTTTCACCAGGCGATCGAACGCCGCGTCCAGAGTTAATGTCGAGGTGGAGCTATCACGTAAGTTATTTTCTTTATAGAACGACGGCCTCGATGTTTATCTCGCGACCTCGGTATCGTAATAAATTTTACCGCCGCTATCGTCATGTATATACAGATTGTTAACACGTTCCGTGCCTCGTAGAACGAATATTTCATGTTTCTCTTTACCCCGTTTTTGTTACGTGCAGACACTTTAAACGTCGTAAAATATTTTGTAATTTTATTCATTGGTAAGTGAACGTTATATGTGATCCGGTTATTACATTTTGGATTATCATGTTTTTTAATTGATTGTACACTGTTATAAATACGAGATTTCTCTTATAAAGACAGTTTTTAAGGTGATTGAGAAATAATTCGGCACGAAACGTGTTCAGCAGGGTAGTTAAGTATAATGACTCTATATATATCTTTTGAATTTTACATGAATACATGTCAAAGAGCACGCGCTTCAATTTTCACGGCTTTCGCCTGTACAAAAGACGATTTCAAACACCAATTCACGATATTTGCACTTGCACTTTCTTTCTTGCTTATTTGTCCGATGGATTGTGTGCACCAGGAACACGATATTCGCGATGAATGTAGAGGTCGTATCTAGTCTTTCCGACCAATTATACAGTCGCGCTTTAACTAATGCATAGATTATCTATTGTTAATACCAATGCAATTCTAGGGATATTTCGCGAATATCGAGATGTTGGTGCAAATGTACAATAATTAGTAGATTATTCTATATCTATGTAAAAAGTTGCATACATCATCACGTTCTCCACCAGGGTACCAATCTCTGATCTAACTTCTGTCGTCAACGTGATTTATACTTTAGAAATTCAAATATTCTTGATTGAGCGTACTAAAAGGAACGCGCAATCAATCGAATAAAATTCTCAAAAAATTATAACGAACGAGATTAACCCTGGTAGCGAACATCAACGCGTTCTCCACCAGGGTACCAATCTCTGATCTAACTTCTGTCGTCATACGTGATCTATACTTTACAAAATTAAATATTCTTGATTTAGCGTACTAAAAGATACAAGAAACCTATGGAATAAAATTTTCAGAAAACGATAACGAACGAAATTAACCCTGGTAGCGAACGTGGACCTTTCTGAATTTAATTGATCCCCTTTTAAAAGCAGCTCATCTCAAAGTTCATCGAGCGCGGTGCTCTGTCGTTCGGTCCGGTATATCACTATTAAAACTAACACGTAGATTTTGTGTGCATGCCAACCAATTGACGTTACGATAGCAGAGATTAATATCTTGCGCCCTTTGTTATTGCGCATGCTGCATCATGCAGATGGATTTGCATTCTCTCAAGAGGAAGGAGGCTCGGTGACACAGACGGACGTGATCAGAGCTTACGACACAAATCTTCCGAAACCTGGCGGCATGTGATCTTAACGTAGATAGAATACTACGGAAATATATGTATATATAAATACGTATACGTATATTAATAATTTTTTTCAAGGTCGATCAAAGATGTTTTGGGAACTTGGTACTCGCCATGCCCTACGTAACGCCTGTCTGCGTTTTACGACTGATTCGTTGCTCGGCTCGTTTTTCATTTCTCGTGGAACTTCCGAGAAATTAGAAAATGTTCTCGATCGACGATGGGCCTCACGATTAATAGTATTAAGAATACCTCGAATTTGCATAATAATATTAATAATAATAATAATAATAACAACAACAAAATAATAATAGTATTAACGATAATCCGAAAGAAACCTCTCTTTTCAAGTCACAGCGCGATAAATCGCGATCAAAGAGGGAGGGAATAGAGAGCCTCTATGATAATATATTGTGATCGTGGATATAATTCTTTTGATACTCTATAATATTTATTGTAATTATTATATTTATTGTATACCTCGGACCTTGTCTGTAAAATATAGTCAGTTTGTCGTTCAATCATGGTACACTCGGTGCTAATAGTGCATTTTCGCCGTAATGCATTTCTGGGAGGGTTGCAATTTCTCGTCTCGGGCGTTGGATGTGGAATTTTGAATTTTCCTTTTTTTTTTGCCTTCTTCTTCGGTTCAGTATTCGAATAATTCTTACGCTCGAGGGTTTCCCTCTTTCACGTTGCAACGGGAACGCGCTTGCTCTTGACAATGGAAATAAGTACATTAAATGGAAAGAGACGAACAATAAAAGAAATATTAACGAAACACGTGGAGAATCTTTTGCTGAGCGACCGGCGATACGTACGGCGACTAGAGTTCGTTGAGTCATTGCGAAAGTGATGAATTGTTTGTTGTAAATGTGTAGAGAAAGAAAGAGAGAATGGGGGAGAGATAGAGGAAGAACAGTCGTCGTGTGAGAATAATAGTCCAGGAGCACACTTTAATTGGCTCACCGTGTGGTATAAGCGAGCATAGGTAGATTCTGATTTGTATATTTCCAGGAGAAACAAAAAGGGAGAAGAATCGATGTATCATTAATCGACGTTGATCCTTTAGCTGCGGAGGCATGTATATATATTACGCTCTGATTACATTTCTTGATCATTTATTTTCCTGGCGAAGTCAAAAATCTGACAAAGTTTTACGTGGTATATAATCATTTTTAAACCCTTTAGTATTTTATTTATTGGAAAGGATTCTATACAATCTAAATTAGTAATGAAAACCATAAGTCCTGGTACCAGCGGCGTACGATGACGATGGGGATGCAGCTTCCAGTTATTAGGTCCAAGTTGCAATCCTCTCACCTGAAAATTCAAAGCGTAAAACAATCGAAGCCCATTAAATAATAGGAGGTAGAAAAAGAGATAGTATTGTATTTTTTCAAGCTGTAATTTCTTCTTTTCGAAAGCCTCGGCTAAAGGGTCAACGACCCGTAGAAGGACCACGTTGAACCTCGTGCCAGAAAAAGACTGTTCCCACTTGTTCTACATGTTACTCGGTTTATTTATTTTTTATTAATGGTTGTATATTTTATTATTGTACATAATCACGTACACGAACATTTACACACAAAGCGGCGTTGTTATCTAGTCAGAATCTAATGTCGACCTGTCTTGTTCGAGATTCACTCTTCCGCCCATCATGATTACACTCTTTTCTTTTTTAAGTTTCCGACTGATTGGATTTATTAGAGAAATATATGCATATGTATAGTGAAAATTGTATACACTATGTTCGGAATAAAACGGATGATAAAGGAACCGGGCGTTGATTCTTTGGTGCCGTTTAAACCGGGGATGCCTTACATCCATAAATAATCGTTATGGTGTTTCGAACAGTGCAAGATTGTTAAGTGAAATTATTATGACTATTAGAAAGTTTTATTAAACCGATACAATAATTAATGCGAGTACAAATCACGTGTAGATATATACATCATTTCAGACGACACGATGTGTATAAAGTTTGTATATAAATCTCTTCGATTCTTCCATACCTCCGTGACATTTTTTTTTCTAATTATATATGAATTTCATTTAATGTACTCTTGCATTTGTAGAATTCATCGTACCCCTCGTCAACGATGATCTCGGTGAAGATTAATTAATTCGTGGATGATCTACGAAACTCGCATCGATAAAGGTGTCCGCGTGAGTTTAGAAGATTCGGATCATTTGTTTCGTCTCGAAGATCCGGTGTAAAATTTATATTGTAGACGTTTCGACATTCTAGGAGGGACTTTTTAATTATTTTGTACTAATAAAATACCAAACAAATTTTTCAGTTCCTGTTCAAGTTACTTTGCTCGGTTCCAATTCGAGGCTAATAAAAAAATTCTCCCTGTCTTCTCTGTATCGAGCTTTCAGCAGGAATTCACGTGCGAACGAGTGTCCTGGGAAATCGTATCCCTGAGCTAATCTCTGACAATTCAGCAGCCAGGATGCAACATCAAGGACACGTTTCTTCCGTGGATCCATCTTCCTTAATCTTTCCTTCTCCTTAGCTAAGATCTTCGACTTCAAAACGACATTTTTCCAGCGATAATAATACTTGTTTGCCAAGTCCTGTTCTCCGGATGTCCATAAAAAATCCTCTTTCTCTTTGCAGGGCGTCGACTTGGAATTTTCTCTGATCTTTATTTTCGTAAATAGCGATATAAAGATACGTTTTCCTAATCCATGCTTTTGTTCTGAATTATTTACGTTTACAGGCTCGATTTTGCCATTATTCTTATTTTTGTTAACAAGTACTACGTTTGACATTAAAAGACGATCTGAAACCTTAATTTCGTTTTTAAGAGGACGTTCGATCAGTTTCGGAGAACGTTTCAGATCGTCTAGATTAAGAAGCCGGGTTAAAAGGTCACCCACGTAGGGCATGAAGGGTGGATTTCCTTCCGCCTTTATCCAAAATCGTCTATAAATTGAACTGCAGGTGGTTTTGTAAATTTTGCAAAGCCGCTCCATGATTTCGTACCTAAAATTTGAGCTTTTACAAAAATCTAAAGATATACAGAATTACCGAGTAAAACATGTCATCGATAATTCCAAGATTTAACGCACTGAAATTGACTCTATAATTATAAATTAATCTCCTTGAATTCTGAACTAAAAGTTCTTCATTTAGCTCTACAAATACGAACTCAAAATTATTCTAATCTAACTACGCGAACTATTCTATTTGTGATACCTTTAAAAATTCTTTTTACAACTTTTCAACTACATGTAATACATATATTATAAAAAAATTCTCCGTATACAAGAAAACTCAAACTGGGACTTATTAATACTAACCGTACCATCCGCGCTCATATGATCGGTTCACCAATATGATTTCTAATTTTTTGTGTTATTAACTAAAGACTATTTACGATGTTTCCAACATTAAATTAACAATCTCTTGCATTTATTTCGGGAAGATGTCGTTATTTTGTAACCAGTTCCGACCCTGGTAAGTATAGATAATCATAAAGTTCCGGCACGGTTAGTGTTAAACAGCACTCGAAATTTTTCCTAATGTAGTTCTACTCGATAGATAAATAATTCGAAATTTATCGATTCTACGATATATTTGAGAATTATAGAAGCATTTTAGCCCTAATATCTTCCCGATATCACTGATACAATACCTAGTAGCATGATGTGTACGCAGATAAGACCAGCTAGCACAGAGCCTATAAATGGCTGGCGCCTGCAAGCCGGCTAAGATCGATCTGCAAGAGTGGAAATTTCCCATGGCAAAACACTTGTTAGCTGTATTGATGAATCTGGCGATAATTCGACTCCTCATTTCCAACTTTCTCACAGCGAGAATCTCGCTGACCGTAAGACAAGATATTCGATGACCAAAGGCAATCCAAGCGCCGAGATTCGGCGCGTTTCTCGGTGTCTTTTGAAAGACCAAAATCTGTATCTCTTCCACGGGAATTCGCATGAATAAATCGCGATCGATCATGGTCAGTTGCGTGGACAAGGTCGTGCTATCGAGATCCCAAACCGTGATTCTAAAATCCATTCTTAACAGTCGTCTCAGTTGAGTCGTATTGTCATTTCTCTCGTATTCTTTTCTCTTCTTCTTGCACGTTCCCGAAGTTGAGAATATGCGTCCCAGAAGACTAGGTTTCTCTTCGGCTATTAGAAACGATTCCTTTTGCTCACAGCTGTATTTTTTACGTTTGTAGAATAACGTCTTCCTCGACGTGCTTTCTTTCTCTTGTCGAAAGTGTCTTAGAAGCGTCAGGTGTTGCCTCAGTTCTCTGCATAGAATTTGCAAATTGTGAATGCAAATCTTTATACATTTTAACGAAATCAGGATTGATTTACATCCTGTAAAGTATCTAGAAACATACCGATACGCCGCAGCAGCAGGTCTAGGTCTGTACCAATATTCCGGAGTCCAAAATAACACAACTTTTCCTCTGCCGGTGCTTCCAATGCCACCGAATTTACCTGGTTCCAAAGCCGTGCAAGATACACTTGCACCTAATTGACGACGCGATACCGGAAGCTTCAATTCCGGATCGAGTGGCTGTCGACGAATGGTCACCAAACTGAACGATCTACGTCCTTGAAACAAGTTCCGTTCTCCAGGTTGAATTGTCCAAGGTCCCATTGCGTGTAGAAAATGTGGCGCCGTACAGATTCCGTATCTTCTAAGGTGTCTACAATTTCTCGAGGTGTCTCGTCGACTTTTTCTTTCATTTTCCCATACTTTTACTCCGTTCTCCATAAGTGCGTTTAAAGTACACTTCGATCTTACGCCATTGAAATCTCGATCTCTTCGGCAAGGTCCTAGGATCAGTCCTGAACGACATTTCTCTGGTACTCCAAATCCAAATCGTGATACTTTGCGCATTAGAGGAGGACATTTAATTGTTTCATCCTGTTTGATGTAATTTGTAGAGTCTTCAAGGACCTCCTGATACCAGGACGATTGTCCTTGGATTTTTATACGACAATTGTTGCAAGGACAACTCTGGGAGTTTAAAAGTAATCTGTTAACGTTGTGACGTCTGCGATCGTGATCTCTGACGAAGAGAATATCGCAGAGGTCTTCAGTGTTCCAGTGTTTTCTCTGATTCCTCAAGGTTTGGCAAACTGGCCAACTCTGACAGGGTTTTCTCTTTGGCGTGAAGTCTTTTAGTTCGTCTTTGACATCTTCGAGGCTCCCACCAGCGAATTTTATGGGAACGGGGATGTATTTGTCGCTTGTTAAATCGTTGTGAGATGGCCCAAGGTATAAGTCCTTCTGTGGCCATGTAGGAGGAACGTAGTCACCTGCACCTCCATAATGAGCCCATACTCTGTTGTTTATTAGCGTCCACGATTTTACTGCGGCGGATGTTCATTTGCAAAGTTTATCTCGCGTTTACTTATTACCTGCAAACGGTCTTCTTGCGTTGGCTTCCAGTGCCTCTTCGAATCTCCATTTCCGAAGAGAGCACGTACAACGTGCTGCTACTCGAGGAACTCGCCGCGGTGGTCTCGGATAGTGAACTTCTTTCTGCTTTTTTCGCTAGCAAGACTTCCACTTGCTCGCACCAAGTCTTCCATAAGAGGCATTTCCTGTGCATTCCTCCGAGTTCGTAATAATTTACTTTTCCGTCGACAAATCTAAGCGTTGAATTTCGTTAAGAAATTACGTTTAGAGAAATTTCGTTAGGAAAGGATAATTTTTAACTCTGGAACTACCGGCGTTAAATCTATTGTATTGCAATGAATTAAATAAGTATTTTGAAAAAAGAGGAATCAAGAGGTGGAACAGATGATCGACACAGTTATTTATGTTTTATGAGATACGCGTAAAATATCTGCTGTATGAGTCTTCTAGAAACTTGGAGAATTTTTGGAAAAAATGGGAACCGATCATTTTCTCCGCCTTAGTAGTTTTACTTCTAAATATTATTTTCTATGTTTAAGCACTTTTCCTCAGTTGGTCCCAAAATTTAAAACATTATTTCTAACTATAATTTGCATTGAAATACAACGGAAATCACTTGGTGAAAAATAGTTATATATACAGAAGAGTAAAAATAATTTTAACAAACAATAAATATATGAAGATGAATTAATATCAAGTACGGCATTTAAAAAACGTCTACCTTGCCTTTAAAGTTTTGCGACGCCTTCGACTGAAGACACTTAGAGTGACGTACTCCAACGGATATACCGAGATAAGTTCAAAGCTCTCGATACTAGGATCGAGATCCCGAGGGCAGAAAAAGTCGCAATTCTTTTTCATAACGTCTGCAGCCACGATCAGTCTGAATGGTGTGAGACCAAGGGAAACTTGACGAATTCCTTGTCCATTTCTCATGGTCTCTGCAAAAGGAGACTCCACTAGGATCGTGTCGAGGAATTCTCGATACTCCGAGGTCAAAAGCTTGCGTATCCGATTATTCTCCATCGTCTGACGATCCTTCGTCCTGCGACGAGGATTCGCGGTTTTGCGCGATGCTTGCATGGAGATTTCTTTTTCTTTCTTTTAACCATTAAGAGGGCAACGTTTTGGAGAATTAATGAGTCAGGTAATTTTGTGGGACCGGGGAATTTTTTGAGGCTCCGAACAATGTTTCTGGGTAGTATTATATCGCGAGAGGTTAACGAACGAGGAATCTGATCGCGAATGGTGGAGGTGATAACGACTTTGCGATAACTTCTCGATAAAAATTTGACTGAGGTTATCGATTAACTTCTTGAATTTTAAGAGTAATATATTAACACTATTCCTACCGACACTTCACGTATACCTTTTCCTACCGCAACCGGTAAATCTGTCAAATGAAAGTTTTTTCCCAGAAAATGAACAGTAAAAAAAGAAGTGAATATTGATAAATGTATTATAATGTGAATGTATTATACGTATATTTGAGGAAAAGTCGTGAAGTGTAAACGCGATTCAATCACGTTGTATATAGGAAATTCTAATCGAAATTTAAAAAACGGTCATTTGACCGGTCGTGGTAGGAATAGTGTTAAGATTCTAAAAGGCTTTAATTTTAATTTCAGCGCGATTCGATCTTTTAAAAGATCATTTCCTCGTCCTCGGTGATTTAGAACTCTAAAACCGTAGATTCCACGCAAAGCAGAAAAGTAAAGCCATAAAAAATAAAGAAAAATGAAATGATACTTTCCATGATTTACGCAACTGTAGAAATAAGATACCCAATGAACGACAGGATTTTCTGAGAGGGATAATTTCTCAAATAAAATTACTCAAAGGCTTTAATTACGTATCATCGTCTTTATTTCTCAATTCGATGTCAGCCATCGAACGCAAGCGGCTCGTACATAGCCGCTGACGGAGAAGACTAAGTTTAAAGACGCAGGACCAGCGAGGTAAATGGTCTCGCGATCCTGTGTCTCGATTAATAAGAGACATTACTCCTTTCACTCCTTACTCGCTACGATACAATAATAAATAACATATAAAAAAAGACGTGGAGCGGTAAAAGACGTAAAAAAAGAAGCTCGCCAATAGGGTGAGCGTTCTTTCGCCTAGGTTAAAATCGATGTGGGTAAAAGAGCGTGCAAAAATGTACAAAGTGGTAGAGGTACAAGATGGACCCGTCTCACGGGTTCCTTCGACTCGAAGGAGACTACTTTCTTATCGGTTATTATTATTCTCCGGGTTCACTTTGATAGTGACTTTATTGTTCAGAGCCAATGCCAGTTTCTCCACGTTGCTCTGCGACGGTTTGCTCGGCTCTGAATTCGTTGTTTCGTTGACGCATCCCATTGCATTTTCGGGGATCGGTTTAATCGAAGGCTGGGATTCCTGAAAGGAAAAGAAAGCAATTAACAACTCATGAATCTCTTCGTCTACTCTTCACTTCGCAAACGAATTTCGACCGAACCTTAACCGGGACAATTACCGGTTCTACCGCAATAATAACCCCCACTTTATTCTTCAGCGAACGTATCATTAAGTTAATTTCAAGCTTCGTAATCACCGGCTCACGAGAACTCCATTACGCTATTCAGTCTATTTCTATTCCTCTTTTCGATCATTCCAACGTAAAAATTCTCACGGAAACTATCCGATCAAACTCACCCCCTCAGTCTTTCTTCTTAAGTTCGATCTCTGCAGTGTAGCAACAAGCTCGTTCTGCAACCTCGATACCACAGGGCCGTTCGCCAGTTCATCGCCACCATTTTTATCAGCTCGCGGCTGCTGCGATAAGAATTCCAGCTTGGAGGGTTGCTTAGCCTCCCCTTCGTAAGCGCCTATCCTAATTGCGACCTTTCCAGCGATCGGTTTTAAACTCGGAACACCGCTGTTGGGTGAGGTCTTGCTGTCCAAAACAGGACTAGAAGAATTGTCCTTTCCGTTGACCTGTGCCTTATTTCCGGCAACGTGTCGTGGACTGCCGTTTGTAGATGGGTTCGCGGAGGAATTGGAGAGAGGGAAATAATTCGGGGGTGGCTTTGGAATGACAGGATTGGGGGTCTCCTTGAGCTTGAAGGATTCGATGCTCTGCATTTCTACGGCGTCCTCGTTGGTCTTAGGTTTGGCGAAGAGCGGAAGGGGTGGTGGTGCCGGGGGTGCCGGGGGTGCTGGTGGTATCGGACAGCTGACTGCCGGTGCTGGATTTGCTACCCTCTTTTCTTGCTCCTGTTAAAGATACAAAAATGACCGTTACCGAATTAATTTGCATTTGAACATTATGATTATTAATTTTGACGGTGGTCTGAATCACTTGTTCTTCGTTTTGAGGAGAATAATTAAAGTCTGTTGAACGATTCAATTTTGTATCACTTCGCAATATGAAGTAAGACAACAATTTTCCTCTGAGACATTTCCTTTATATGTATATCATAGCTTTAATGGTTTGGAGTCCTCGAAATGATAGATCAGAGGCAAAAATACGATAGGAGTAGAAGCCAAAAAAATGCAAAGAAAATAATTGATAGGATTAATTTTTGATTCAGACTACTCCTATGTTAATTGTAAGGGGTTGCAAAGTTCCTATTAGAGACGAGGGATAATAAGCGTATTATTATCTTAGGATTATGATCGAATGTCAGGGATTAACGCACCAACAGCCGGTGATGTTTAGCGCAAATTACCTCCAACGATTTTCAAAAGAATCGAAGAGGTAAAGATCGTTAATCCGAAGCTGAATATAATGAATAACCACCAACGCCTGCGTACTTGGATGCAAAGTCTATTTATAGTATTCTCTGTCATCCTTTAATGCGCGAATAATCTCATAGCATCGTTAATGAACTTCCTAGCTTCTAATATAGACAGTCGATAACACTGCTTAGCGTAAGATGACATAATTAACGTCAACCGATCAAGTGAATTACTAACACTGTATGGTGTAATCGTGACGAGCACGCGATTCTTCTTCAGCGTCCCGATCGTGTTGTTCATCTTGCAAACTTTATCATCCTCTTTGGACATTTATCAGAAATCCGGTTTCCCCTTCGACTTTATTAACACCTTTTATCTCGATTTGCAAATACGTAACAACACTTTTAATGCCTTTTTAAAATAATCTTCTCAGTCTGTTACACAGACGATGACATTGCTTGGCACAAAATTACATAAGTAACGTCACGTAGTGATTTTAGTTGCGAAAATCACGGTATCCTTCTTCAGCGACCGTGCCGAGTGAACTTTCAGTCACCGATATTTCCCACAAATTACTTAGAATACTTTACAACAACAGATACAGTATAATCCGAATATAATCCGCAACCCACGTCTACGTTCACCAAAAACTTCCTGCAACTTCATTCACACTTTCCATCCGATCGACTCGCCAATACGTAACAGACGTCCTTGATGTACTTTTTTTATCACCGCACAGTGTGTTCCTATCCTCGAGACCGCTTTTTTTCACATCAAAGTAAATCGTAATCCTTGCGATTCTCAAAGGACTTTCCAGACCAACGCCAAGAACTGCACTCTCGGGCCGTTCTCCAACGCGAGTACGAATTAAACTCTGCGTTTCCTCTCCGGATTACACGTTGTCCTCTTGCGGTATTCTTCGGCGCACCGTCGTGCTTAGTTTTTCACGTTAATTACAGTCTCATCGGAGGTCTATGTTTTGCGGTGTCCTGCAGCCACCTTGAAACCGATCGCACGGCACGACAGCCGAGTCGCACTGGGACAAGTCGAGTCTTCCTTGCTCGCGACTCGCTTCTGCTCTTATGTAAGCTCTATTATTTTGCACGGAGGTTGTCGTGCGATTCGTACGAAGCGGGGAAAAACGATAAGAGAAAAGGAGAGACGGACGGCTGGAGAGAAAAAGAGTGACGGGAGGAACCGGAGAACGCTTAGGCACGTGTGCTCGATACGAGAACGTCGCGAATCGTCGACTATCCAACGATAACGAATGATTATCGAGTGATAAGGCAGGTTGGAGATAATGACGCGATGGAGATACACGGTAATTTGTGCTCAATGGTGGCGCAAGCTCTTGCGTTATCGGTCGTCGACGAAGAGCACGAAGGAGATCGATGAAATCGAGTTGATAGCGGCTCGATGTTTCTCACGTAGAGATGGGAAATTTGAATATGAATTACGTGTTAATTGACACTCTATTTGTCGAGTTCGTGGAAGTATACTTTACGGATTCACTTTCAGTCGACAGAATTGTACAGTTCATTGAAATTTGAATGATTCACGCTGTATTCCTCGACTGCCGATCGAATGAATCTTAATTACAGGTTGTTACGTGAATTGACAAACTTCATAGTTCACCGTCTCAATTGTGAACACTCACTTTTCTCAATTTTATCAAAATTAGAAATAACCCTCGTACACGAGTCAACTTACTGCACAACACCGAATACAATTTATTCCAAACTCCAAACTTAACCGTATCTCAAATTTGAACATTCAGCCTTCTTAATTTGAACAAAATTATAAAATATCCTCGTACACCAATCAAATAACTACACGACGACCAACGCACTTTACTTGAAACTCAAAATTTGCCTAGAATAGGCTCTTAAAACCGCAAAAATGACCAAAACCACGAAGTTACATACGTGACTCTAAGGTGCAAACTGCTCGCTATCTCTCTGACATTGTTCCAGCGATACAAACTTCCAGAATACTTAGTATGTATCTCCTCATGGATTCAGGTGCACCTCAAGAGTGTACACTAAGACGAACACAAAAGCGACGTTCCCTCCATAGTGTTGAACAACGATTACGTCCCCGAGACATTGTAATTTCGTTCTCTTATCTGTTTGCTACGGCAAACATTCCTCGCTCGTACGTCGCAACGATTTCAGAACGAGTATTTCGTTCGCCCGGAGTCCGTCTTCGAGCTCGAAGTCACTTCCATGAGCGTGGCTAATTAATGGATTTAGAAATTGAGTGATTTTACAAAGAGATACATGGACGATGCGTTTGACGTCGGATACACTTAAGAGGATTTTTTAATTGGCTCGTTAACGGACCTCTTGTAATTCCTTCTGCCGATGTCCTCGCGCGAGAAGCGTGGGGTGAGATCCGAGAAATTTCGCTTCTGTCCGATCGTTTCGGTAATTAGAAGATCCGCGGGCTTCGACGAACAAGGGAAACCGGAGAAAGTCGCGACGCCATGTTCTAAGAACGGCGTCGTTATGCAATTAAGCCCGGTGATTACTTTGTAAAAGGAATTATTATCTGCTGAACGAATGACTTTCTCGAAAAATTTATCATCTAATTTGGGAAATATTATTTTAGGGAATTTTTTGTTAAATCGTTTTAAAGTTGAAGAGATCTGAGATTTGGAAGAATCTAATTCCATTTCTTCTTTCCGACTGAATCCGCGGATTGTACATAAAATAGCAATGGAGATTAACAATGACCGGTTCAATGGAATTAAATTATATAATTTTTTGTATTATTAAGTAAAGGCTGTTTTTTGCGCTGTGTCCTATATTAAATTGACAATATCCTGAATTTATTTTGGAGAGATATAGTCGTTTTTTCATAATCGATATCGAGGGTATCCGACCGTGGAATCTCTTGGTTTTAATATTTATAACAATTGATGTATCTCGTAACCCAGCAACATTAGTTCTACTGTATGTTCCATGCGCATATAACAATATATAAACTCCGTGTCGTAGCTACCGTTGATAATGGATATCTTCGATGAATCAGATGCCACACTGACCGATCAAAGATTTCCATCGAGTCGGACATTCACGACACAGATAAGCTTCTGAATTTCTTACCTGCTCGATGCTCTGATCGGAGGGCTGCACTTTTTGTTGTGCAGAGTTGAACATCTTTCGGTGTGCGCGCTTGAATTCCTCCATTAGCTGCAACCAGATGCAACACTTTAACTCGAAGATCCCTTTTTGAAATTCTTACAATGAAAGCGCTTAATGTTTTAACCCAAAGGCTCTTAATTAAAATTCACCGAGAGAAAATTATTTTTAAACAATGAAATTAAAATTCCGCGCCCCGTTGCATTCACGTTCGACGATGAACTGCAGCGACTGCAACCAAGTGCAACGTTTTAATTCACAGATTAAATTCACGGGGGAAAGAAAATGCAGTTGAGACGATGATACTGAAACTGCGCGAGTCGTTGCAACCAGGTTCGGTAATAAACTGCAGCAACCGCGGCGAAGTAATGCCTGTGAATCGCCATTGGAACGCTCATATACGAAAGTTTGATTGCTTGCACCATAACGCGGCAATTTTTAATTAGAACGGCTCTCTACTAATTATTATTTCCTAGCTGCCTTTCTGTTGCTTTTAATGCATAATTATTTCGTTCTTTTGCACTCGATATGCTTGCCTTGCGCAAACTTTGGAAGATGAATTGATCAATGCATCTAATAACGATTGTGTGTAATATTTAGCTAAGTAATTTATTTATTTATTTATTGTTGTTTACGGGGAAAAATAACCCTTTAGCATACATATTAACATAGGTACTAACAGAAGTACAATACAGCAGATATTAATAATCAAAAGAAGGAGATAAAACCTTAGAGATACTTTTCTTAAATGATCATTCTTAAATGATACCTCCTTTTCTTAAAGGAGGTAAAAAAGTAATTGAATGTATTGATGTAATACCTCGTTGATTATTACTAAAATAATAAATTTTATATGTAAAAAACAGGACTCCGTTTTGAGAGATAATCTTAGAATAATGAAAGTGCAAAAGAGCGAAATGATTCAGCAATGATTAAAAATACCTTATCGTGCGTGACTTTCTGATCCTGCGCCCTGATGACTTCCGAATTCTGTGGTTTCCGGTTATCCGGTATCTTTTCTTTCGCTGTTTCCGTTTTGCCGGCGTTCATGCTCCTCTGGAAGAGAAGAAAATACTTGACGATGCGCGTTGCAGGTATTTATGAGCTAATCGGCGATTGATTACCGCGTAAAACAAGAAGGTGATTAGACACGGCCGTTGTAAGTTGTCTGACATCGTCGCTGATATGGATAAAGCTTCCGATGAATCGCGTATACACGTGAAAAATACTTAATCCTCGTTCTCTAATTATGAAGTGTACTTGTGACTGAATCACTTTCAGTTATCTATGACAACGTGTTAACGGGCGCTCCTTGCGTGGGATTATCTTTGCGATGCAAAAATAACGTACGTAATCTAAACTGATTCATTGAATCCGTATTTTTGGAATTCCTCTGTTGACTGGTCATCACAAAATACGCCAACTTATCTCTGATTTCCATCTACTTTCACCTTATTTTTAATTAATTTCAGTCGAGAAGCTTCATACGAAATAACAACTTTGAATACATTAAAAATTCAAATCTCGATAAGACTTCTTTGTAAAATTCTGCCTTCTATCGTTAACGATCATGTTGCTATTTAAAGATCACTAATTAAGGAAACTTCAGAGCGAGATACCAACACCTCGCGGTAAGTTTCCACAGGAAAAAAGCTATTATAGCGCTACAGAAATCTTAGTCGTCTTCGACTTAAAGTACTTCTATTTCTTGTTTTTTACTTTTACATTCTTCGGCTGTAAGTGCATTTGTCACTTTGCCAAGAACCTTCAATTCTCGATAAATTCTCCATATTTCCAAAAACTCTTAACAAATCCATGTCACCTCTGGGACATTTTTCCTAAATTATTATTTAACCCTCTATAGTCCGAATTTTCTATGGGATCTGAAGATCAGTTGCACGATAGCACACCAGAAAATGATAAAAATACTGTTATAAATGGTATATTTAACTTGATTTTGAAACATTGAATTGTAAAGAATTTCATGATCTTTAAGAACTAAATTGTAACATTTGACAATGTTAAAAAATTGTCTTTGAAGAATAAAATGTTAGATTTTTCTTGCGTTACTTCAAAGTTAGACGGGCCCATAGAAAGTTAACATATCATAGCCGATGGTTCGGCACCCGCCTAAAACAACAGGCCCTAGGCGAAATGACCACAGGAGTTAGGGAAAACCATGGTAAAAAAATCCTCCGCAATCTCTCAAAAATGTTTCCCAAATTATTATTCAATATACCACAACCTCGATGCTTCCAAACCCACCCAAAATAGTATGTCCCGGTCGAGCCAATCATAGCAACCGAAATGAAAAAAGTGCAGAACACAAAAAAGAAACAAACCCAGAATTTTCCCACGGTCAACTCATCCCCTATTCCTGTCCCTGCAACATCGGGATCCCCATGTGCCTCGAACTCCACCCATCGCGATACGAGCTACAGATATGGCATGCTTTGAATCGGCTGAAAAAAATGCATCGGTGCTCTCGTACCTGCTGTGCCCGCCTCTGCAATTCTTGCGTTATGGCAGTGCTTAGATCTGTGCTGGCCATCGGCGATGTCCTTGCAGGGCAATTGCTGCGGGACACCGCCTGTGCGGTCGTTGCAGTCTCGTTGGTTTTAGTGGTCCCGGTGGAGCTAGCAGTTACCGAGCCGTAGGAAACGCTCGACGGTGGTTCGCAGGAAGATGTCGATAACGACGAAGAGGTCGAGGCGGAGTCTTTGCTGCAGGACGACTCGAGACTCGATTCCGTTTCCGTCGAACCTGTGCTTCCCATCGACATCGTGCTACCCATTTGCATACCCATGGCGTTCATTGGCTTCGTTTCTGTGTAAATTTTGTACCTCTTTTTATCGGCTTCTGACGATGATTTTTATTGGAGTCAACGAGCATCGGAATATCGTGGAGTATTTTTTAGAAAATATAGGAGAGGATGTAGATTAGGGAAAGGAGATTATTGGGGAGGTTTTTATCCTTGCGGTATTTTTAGTTTAAGAGATGTCGGTTTGCGTTGATTATTTTGTATCCTCTTTTGTATAGCTCGCAAAAACAGAGAAGTCCTGTGGCCTGTGGTTTGTCGTGATTCGCCTGACGGATAGACACATCCCTCGTTCTCATGTCATTTTCGATTCTAACGCGTTATTGGCCGAAAGAGCCGCGCATTTGTTGTGTCGTCATGGAAACGGCGGAAGGAGTGTTTGTCTTCGGTTGTCATTCGTCGGTTTCAGGTTTCCAGGGCCGACATGGTGGGGATAGGCTACCTCATACCGCGAGACTTCTCTATTTTTGCGAGGTATAGCTATGTTTTTTGTTATTTTATATTTGTGATAGTTGAAGGTTCTTATTACTGAAGAGACGAAAGAATTGTACAAACCTGCTGGCCACTTGTAAGGCAGCGGTGGCGGAGGCGCTGGTGGGCAGACGGATTGGTGAACTTCCACGGTCGTTACGGTTTTCCTATCGTTCTCGTTGTGTCTCTGTATCATTTGCAATTCCGATAGTCTTCCATCCTGCTGCCCGTTTTCCTAACGCAACGAAGGACAAGAGAAAATCAAACGATACTATCCATTGAAGTGTACTCTTTCATATTAAATTCCTCCTCATCGATTATCCCGCAAGTTCGACTAGACAATCTTCATTATTGAGAGGCACTTTAAAGATAGCAAAGCTATTTCTATCGCCAGATAAAAATAATCTGGTGATAGAATGAAAATGAAATGAAAATTTAAAAACGATCACATTATAAGCTTAAACCAATTTAATATTTAGAAGACATGAATTGAGCGTATTACATACATCAATATTTTTCAAACCAATCAATTCAAATTCTTAAATATCTTCATGTGATATAAAATGGACTTACACCACTCTCAAAGAAAACGGCTCATTTATTGAAATATTACGGCCCCTTAGGCTTCTGAGCGCCCATCAGTGGGTGATGGCGTCCCCGTTGGAAACCTACGAGCTAACCCCACGATTTCTCACCTTGACTCCATGATACATAGCGATATCATCGGCAGGTCCATCGTAGATGACATCCTGCGGTCTGACATTGTCTCGCCGATACGCCAAACGTCGATTCGCCTCGTCCCGTGGATTCGCATCGAAATCGTGGACCTCGTAGTCGATCCTCGGTGCCACAGGATCGTAGAGTGGCTCGTTATCGATATCATCCTCGTAATTTCCCCGCGAATTCGGATGACAAGGTCCACCCATTGGTCTATGGTTTTGGTTCTGATTCAGGCTCTGATTAATACGAATTACAGTCGTGTTATTTGGTTTTCGAGTCCACTCTTGCGCCTGCAAATCGTTCGAGTTGAAAATTTCCACATTCCCCGAATCGGCAACGAAATTAATATCTCTTCGATTCCCTGAATTTTTACCTGGTCGACGTGCGCCCATTCGGACGAACTGCAGCTGCTCGTCGATAGTGCGAGTGGACAGCAGATCCTAGAAAATTCGGGAAGGTTTCTTTAACTTCCGTCTTCTGTTTGCAGCTATACTTTCTAATTGCAATTAACATGGCACCGCGTGGAATGCGCCGAGTCGCGCGACTTTAAGAGCAGGATGCGCATTTATGTGGCAGTTTGGAATTTCATCGCGCACGGTAGTAAGATCGTTATCGTGGAACGTCGTATTAATAGAACGACTTTCTCTCGGTGTAAATTCATTGATGGTACCCGATAATGAGTGGGATTGGTGATACGTATACGGTGCTGTAAATCTCGCGAACGATACTCCACGTCGATCTTAAGATCGTCATGTATCCAAGGAACGTTCCATCGCCGAATGTTAATTGCAGGTCTGAGTTAAAGATTTCTCCCTACTAGACAGACGAAGCGACTCTTACTTTTATAATTTATAAAAACAAATAGAAGGCAGTTATTTTCGTTAAAGAATTCTATTCACAAACCTACAATTTAAGCTACTGATATTTCAAATCATGTCTCTTCCAACAAGTAAGTTCACTTTTATCCGATAGAACGTAACGCAAACGCGAACCTACAATTTTCAATATCGTATTACTTACAAATTCGATATAATTGCTCCATTCAATTCAAGATAAACCAGTTATATCCGTTATTTTCAAATGACAATTACAAAATATCGGAATCTCTGCAACTCCTTCTAATGTAACGAATAGACGCTCGCCGTTAACAGATAACGAACCCCACCGTTAATTTCTTCCACTAACCTGCCGTTTCTGTTGCAGGCATCGTCCCGAGGATATCGATGGTGCATCCTAGGATCATGATGATGCTGAGGCGAGCAGGAAGGATTTTGCTGAGGCTGCGGACTCGCTGCAGCAACGCTCGAAGTCTCCGAGTCGTACCCGCTCGACCCGCGAGTCCAAAGTGGCTCCGGGCAGTCGTAAAGATGATTTGGCGTGGGTCGTTGCACTATTAGGTCCAGGACTGCGGAACCTCTCATTACTTCAATGGCTCTTTCGAACGGAAGATCGGTAAGTCGTTGCCCATTGCACCAGACTATTACATCTCCAGCTTTCAGTCCCGCTGCCCTTGCAGGACCGTCTTCTCTGGTGCCCTATATAAGTTTTCTCTCATTTCACTCTTTCATTAAAATAGGATCTTGGGTCGAAGATGTACCGCGATAATTTCATAATATTTTCATGTTTTTAACGCTAAACTACCGGCGTTATATCGATGATGTTTAAATATACTGAATAAGTACTCTGGAAAAAGGATAATCAGGAGGTGAAATCGACGATTAACATGTTGAATGTCACGGGGGTCACCGGTGACCGGCGCTATTCGATTCAACGAAATTTTTTACGACTTTAAAACGATAGAATTCACGAATTCGCTGCTATGTTCAATGTTTAACTGCTGCTATTAAAAAAGTAAAATGCTGCTTAATATGCAACTATTGTTACCGTTAACATTTTTGCTTTATAAAAATATGGTTTTAATAGAAAAATTCTAACTTCAGTAGAAACAGTGGAACTAGCGAAATACGGGTGGCATTCGACGTGTTAATTAATTTGGGCTTTGTAAAATAGAAGTGAAATATTAACAGCTTGGGTCCCCTATCAATTTAGAGAATTTTTAAGAAAAATTATGTACCGGTCATTTCGACCGCCTTGGTAGTTTTAGTGTTAAAATATTATATTTTTCCAGTGATTTTAGAAAGCCATGAAATCACTTTCTACTTAAAATTTTTCAAAAATATCAGAGTCTTCTTGATAGAAATAATTCTTAAAGATTTCTACGAGCATAATAGAATCCGGTACAGCGCAGGAGATACACTCTGCCTTACGTTTCGCTTTTACAGTTCTCTTCCAAATTTTTCTTGATTCTAAAATACAGAAGCGAAGAATTTTGCAATTTTCTATTAAATTTGACTTACTAATTTTCAATCACGTCATACGGAGTCATAGGTACAAATTGCTAAAAGTAGCCAGCGAAAGGACTTGAGCCAGTACTTACTGGTAAGCCTATGATTCCGTCCGTGTCGCTGTTGCAGACTCTAATTTTTCTAATTGTATCGCATTCCATAGACTCCATTATTTTCGTAGACATTTGAAGGGTATAGCGTACACCGTGCAGATAATATCGTTACACAGCTGTACACAGAATAAAGTCGTAAATGTAGTGGCACGAACCTGAACAGTGAGACCAGGTACGATGCCTCTGCAAACGCCACATCCTAGGCGGCCCTTCTCGCCGACGAGAATTCTGATTCTGACTTCGGTGCTCGGAACGGCACCCAAACCAGTTTCGTTGTACTGCAGCTGTTGCTGCTGTTGTTGCACCATGTGCCAGGTGACCGGATCGTTCGGATTGCTTTACGAATTATAAAGAACTTTTATAAACCAAAACGATCTCGGAAGCGGCGTGATTCTACTCGCCGGCAGTTTTAATTAGCGAACGGCTACTTACTCTTTCACGGGTATCATCCCAACGCCTGAAAGAAAAGAAAGAAACAAACGAAAGAGGCAAATTACAATCATAAATTCGAATATTATCCGAGGCAACGTAGCCTCGCTTCTGCAATCGTAGAACGGTTTGCAGGCCTTAATGAAACGTTAAAGTAATTACTTCGTATCTTGAGAACGAGAACTTGCTGATTCTTCGCCAGAAGCGCGACTTCCTGATGTACCGCATCTTCCACGGGATACCCGTTCACCCTGATGATCTGATCGCCGACCTGAAAAGTGAGAATGCGAGAAGTGAAATGAAATTGAGCGTCTTAAACGAATCGAAGTAGAAAACGAGTTGCCGCGTACGCCCTTTCGTAATTACGAAATTTAATCGAACCGATCGGCGCCTCGTAACATCGAAGATTTATAATCTCAGCGTGATCGTCCTCGAGCGTGATAGACATCGTTAATTAATATCCGTTCTGAACTTTACCCTCAGTCCGTTTCTATGGGCTTCGCCGCCTGGTTGGACGTCGCTGACGTAAAATCCGGCAGCGTATTCTCGTCCGCCGCGTAGAGAAAAACCGAAACCGGAGTTTCCTCGTCTTCTTAGCCTGACGTTCCTGGTTACGCCTATGACGGCCATCCTGCCGCCTCCTGTTGGATTTCCAGGACCTCCGGTCGATGGAACCATACCAGCACCGGACGTGCTGGAAGAACCACCAGACCTGGTGAAAATGAAATCAATAAAATTCTGGCGAGAGTCCTATCAGTGTGGAAAAATTTCTGTGGGAATTGCGTGATTGAGTAATAACCGTAGAGATCAATGGTAGGCAAACTTTTTTTAATAGCGAGCCAAAAAAAAGGCAATATTTTGGCTGACCAATATAATTCTTTAAATATTTTACTTTTTATGAAAAATTCAGCATATGATTTTTTAAGAGAGTGTGATTAACAATTTCTATACTGTTATTTTAAAGTCGGTGGCGGGCCGTAGCTTGCCACTGGTATAGATCATTGATTGAATATTCAAGTAATTGAACATTGAAATTAGAATTATCAAGAAATATAATCGATAAAGAAGGTATAGCAATATTCCCTTTAAACTTCGATGATAATTCCGAGTCTGCCTGATAGCTGCACGTAACGCGGATGGAATTAATTTTCCCGAAAGAAATCAACGAGCAACGCGGTGATTCGCGATGCGATATTAGTTCAGATTTAAGCGTGTTATTAAGCCTCCTCTTTCCATTACGTAAAACGTACAAGCGGCATTACTTTCTCAGCTTTATTCTCACACGTTTCACGCTCGACGAAATTATAGAAAAGTGAGACCACCGTTGTAATAACAATAATAATTACTTTTACTGCTGACAATCATTGTCGCATTTACGAGCTACTAGAAAGTCGAGATTTTCCATGATATATATCTCAGATAGTTTCTGTGGAATCTTTGATGCTTCGTACGTCGAATATCAGAGGCGAAATGTCGACGTCTGTCGATTATCTTGCAGGGGTGGCAGTGGTCGACGCGGTTCAGACACTTCCCATTGATTTCCGTTCCCTCTCAATTTCCCCGTCTATCCGGATAATTCTAAGGATTAATTACATAACGCGTGGCACCCTAGTGGTTGCCGATCGATGGATTATCCTAGGCTTCAGACTGCCTCCGTATATTAGGAGGTGTCATCTGTGTTATCCTTCAAAGTCTGAGGCTAGAAGTTCGACAACTGGGTTCTAAGTAACTTCTGAATCTTGTACAAAGTCTCCTCCGCATAATATTAAATTTCACCATCTAAAGTGAATCTAGAATTTAATTCAAGTCGTTCGCTATATCTACACAATTAACCCCTTAGCTTACAATAACGTGTGACACACGTGAGGCGATAAATGGAATACGAAATTTTGAAGTTTTCCAATAACTATTAAATTGAAAATATCAGTTGACCACGAGACGGTAAAATTATTTCTAAAATATTAATATTGCAGTCAGTTGTGCCAAATGTTAAGGATCACAGAGAAATTTTTATTTCTGGAATTAATTCGGGAGTATTACGCACGCTGTCAAAACAGAAATCGTAAGGCAAGGGGTTAATACTAAAAAATAATGTCTTCTCAGTAGAATTATGTGAATTCGGATGCACAGTTTGAACGCCAACTTCGAATTTTCAGGACAGTATTCTTTAGCTTTGCGTTTCTTTTTATTTCGCGTTTTCGCCCCGCTGAATTTTCCAGCCTTGCGAAATTGGAGAACGAAGGGAATCCGTCAGGGACCGAGGCTAAGCGACATTGTAATATCGTCGTCGTCGGCATAGTTGGTTTCTCAGCGAGAAAGAGAATAGTCGTAGCGTAAGAATGTCCGTTTCTGCCTCCGGCTGGAGCAACGGACGAATGCTCGGTACGCTTTGTTCGGTCCTCGCGACCTTTTTCGCAGCGCTGCGAAATTAATGACCACACCTGGTGCACCGTGGCCACGAAAGAAGAAGAAGAAGAAGAAGAGGAGGAGGAGGAGGAGGAGGAAGGAACGTAGAAGCAGTGGGAGACGAGTTGGCGGAGGAGTCGAGGTAAATTCCATCGGTTGAAGGCGAGATGGAGAGACAGAGACAGGCAGATGGAAAGACGGAGAAAGAGAAAGAAAAAGAGAACGAGAGAAAGATAGGCGGGCAAAGAAGGAAAAGGAGACATTTTATGCTCGCTAATGACGCCGGGAATCCATCTTCCCTTGGACATTGAAAAGATTACGCGCGCCGAGGAACCTCGTCGGTGGATTGTCGGATGCTGTAGGACACGAGGATGACACCAGCTAAATGACAGTCATTAGAAAGAGCGAGACGTTGCTGCTGGTCTAGAATGACTCCGCCTTCCCCGAGGCCAAGTAGTCTTCTTCCTCTCAAACATTAGACTAGGGAAAAGGAAGATTCTCTCGTTTGCTCTCTCCTAACATCCGACAGAGATCTATCCTTCCTCGGATGCACCTACTTGCGTTAAGTAGATCTCTGTCTTCACTTTAGGATCTTTAGCATCGGAATACTTCAATTGGAATACTTAAATTCACTTTTATCAAGTAATCGGTGACTGAACGAATACTGGTCTAGAATGACTCCGCCTTCCCCGAGGCCAACGAGTCGACTTCCTCTCAAACATTAGACTGGGGAAAAGGAAGATTCTTTTGTTTGAGGAAGATTCTCCCTCGGATGCAGCTACTTGCATTAACACGCTGAATGTCACCCGTATTTCGCTAGTTTCACTGTTTCTACTGAATTGAGACTTTTTCCATTAACTCCTTGTCCTACGAGTTCTTTTCTGACTGCCTCCGCAATAATTGAGAATTAAATTGCTAAAATAAAAAGCTGGCAGTGATTCCTGATATACCTTAGAATTTAAAGCAATATTAACACTATATTTACGGTCGTGAAATCTGGTAAATTGCAATATATTAAATGAGGACTTTGAAAAAAGAGGGATCAAGCGGTAAAGATAGTAATTCGTTAAGTCATTACTGTATTATAAAATACACGTGAAACATCTACTGTACAGCGGCTCTGTAAATTTGAGAAATGTTTATAAGACAAGTAGGAACCCGTCAATTTGACGGCTTCCGCAAATCTAGTGTTAACATCATAGGGATAATATTATCGTGTCGTGTTACATTGATATTTTCAATTTGACAATGTTTGAGAAGCTTCAAAATTTCCTATTACTGCAACCGCATCACGAGTGTCACTCGTTGTTATAGGGCAAAACTGTATCTGTATAGAGCAAAAATGTTAAAGGTAACAATAGTTGTATTTTAGGCAGTACTTTACATTTTTAATAGCAGCAGTTAAATATTGAATATAGTAGCGAATTCGTGAATTCTATCGTTTCAAAGTCGTAACAAATTTCAGTGAATTGAATAGCGCCGGTCCCCGGTGACTCCCATGGCATTCAACGTGTTGAGTATATCTCGGTTCGGGATCTTTCGTATTGGAATACTTCAATTCACTTTTATCAAATAATCGGTGACCAAACGAATAACTGCAAAAATTGCACGCTAAAATGTGAAACATCGACGACTAGTTTTGCCCTCCGCACCTGTGTCTTTCGCACGCTTGCGCGGCTACGATCTTGAAAGACTAGTCCGCGGATCGTCGATTCGGTAGATAAGGCAAAGGCACTACAAAGAAGAGGCTCTCCTCAACGCGAAGGTGAAATACCTGTCGACGACACCTGCCGAGATCTCCGAGATTTCTCTCGGCCAGAGATCACTGACACGGCAGAGGCACTCGTTACGAGCTGTTAATACGTCTGGAACTCGTTAGCGCTCACGTTTTTTGGCGGCTTCGAAAAATATTTATTAAGCGGACGGATATGGAAGCCGGAAACGCGATGGCTTAAAAAAAGGTCGAAGGTTAGACTCGGTTCGATTGTTGTGTTGGACATTTTTGGAGATTTTATGCGCTCTATGATGGAACTGGTTGATTAGTAACATTTTTTTTGATGGAATAAACTTTTGAAATAATATGATGGCAGCTGGAATTGAGACTAGGAACGTTACAAGTGACAATTATGAAAAGTAACTTGTATAAAAATTCAAATAACGAATTCCTTCAGAATATTGCTCTCACCTGATCTAAAATTTGAGTACTTCAAAATCGACTTACAATTACATCTCTGAATTGTCAAGAAATCCCCAGATTCACCGAGGCACAATATTTCAAAGAGCAACCGCAACGAACTTAATAATTTGTCAAAAGACAATATCTCCCATCCGTGCAAACGTCGCCGGTCCCAATTTTTTTGAGAAGCCCACGTCAACACCGATAAAAAATGATAATGAGTCATCCTACGTCCGAAACGATGCTCGTCGTCCTGAAAAATTCTAAACCGGAACGTAATCTCTTATGTAATCTGAAAGACAATGGGCGTGTGCGGTATCCTCGAAGGAACACCCGCGACAAGAAGCCGAGGGCATCGATACCAACGACCGTACCGTTACTGTCGTCGATATCGCCGTTTAACGATCACGAACCACGAAAGTGTTACGACTGTTAGCGACCTCATCCACACCTTTGCACCGTCGCTAGTCACCTCTGTCTACGAACGAAATGACCCAATCGTTCGAGCTCGTCGTCTCAAGTAGTTGGCGCGTCCACAATGTTCTCCGGCTACTGTCTCGCGTATTAATATGGAATTCGTTATTCCGTTCACACATTATGCTAATCATTGAACACCGTAAATTCACCATGACGAGAAGGTGGCTACGAGAGAGTCGGCTATGACAAAAGCAGCCGATGAGAATGAACGCTTGCACGGAGAAGGTTCGTCTTTCGGGTGAACGTCCTGGCTGTTTTTGGAGGGAAAGCGTGCACGCTCGTCGTTACAATTAAGTACCGTGTGTTTCGCACCGAAGCCATTTGCTTTCGTAATTCTCGTTACTCAGGATACGAACGAAACTCTTTTTCGTCCGGTTATGATTGCTTTAACGATTATTGTCACCGGTTGCATTCCTTGGGACGATTTAACGTAGTATAGATAATTGAAAGTTCCTTTGAAGTTACTGCGCTAGTTGTATCGGTTTCCGTCGTTGTTGTGTTTACGGTAGAATTGATATCGAGCGTGTAATTTGATAATGATTATCCGGAGAATGAAGTGAAAAGTTATCGAGTCATTTAATACACTATGCTCGTATAATTACGATTCAAAGTATGGCTTTCATTGGACAGCTTGTAAATACACGGGGAACGTTTACACTGCTTGGAACACGTAGCAGATCGAATGCTGATCATTCGTGCACGCGTAAGCTTAATGAAATAACAGGACAGTCGAATAATCGCGTTTAAATTCCGTTCACGCTTTATGATAATTGCACCGCGCACGAAGGGACTGGATCTTCCAGGTTGGGAGGGACTCGGAGAAAGCCGAAACGAAATGTATGGATTTAAAGTGTGTTCGTGTACATGTATGTACTACTACAAGAGGCAAAAGTCGCTCGCCCTTATCGGCGGTACGTTTTTATTAGGTGCACGTATACGGGGTGGCACGGAATTCGTAATACCGGAGAGACGGTATCGATTCTTTGTTGGGAAGATGAAAGGGTGGGATGTTTTGCTTGTATTTTGCTCTTTGCTGGTTTTTCTGGTCGATGAGTTTTTATTGATTCGGAAATTTGTATTGCTTTGGAAGCTTTTTAAAATTGTTCTGAATTATGTTAGAGGGAGTTTAACATATTGAGTAGAAAGTGTCGCAGCTTTTCATCTCTTCTCCCGGGTTTAAGTGCTGGTGTAATTTATTCTAAAGAGTTTTGGGTGAAATTTGAAGCTATTGAGGCTACGTGTTAAGCGATAATTTAGAAAAATCTGCCAGAGGTGAGAGGATTTGAACTTGAGCCTACCGATTGGGAGTCTGAGTCCCTAACTCGCCATAAAAGGTCGTGTTTTAAAGTCACGGATAAGAAAATTTATTTAAAAAATATTTAGATATCTCAAAGAACTATGGGTGAACTTCAAAAGGAAAAATTTTATCCCATAATTTGCATGTTAATGGAATAAATTTATCGTTTCGTTTGCGAATTTTGAAGCACCCTTTACGTGTAACGTGGACGCCCCATTCGAATAATCGCGTCCCGCTTCTCGGCTTCAGCGGTACTCCGTAATTATTGTTTTGTCGTAAACCGCGGACATTCTCGGATAATTGTTTATGTTTTAATTGTATGCAGCCACGAAGGGACGCGCGGAACGTTCAGCTCGCCAACAATGCGGAGAAAGCTGATGCAAGGCTGCAGGGAACACGGAAAGACACGCCCTGACGAGTATTCTCGTCCTTTCGAGTCTCGTTTCTCTGGTATTAGATTGCAAATAGCCGACGACGATCACGATTTCGCCCGAAAGGTAATACTTTCTTTACCTCCGTTTCACGAGGCTCTTTGTAATACGTATACACAGGGTGGTCGGAAATTCACGATGATGATCAAAGAATATCGATTCTTCCTTAAAAAAAATACAAAATTATGTGATAAAATCGGTATGTTTCGCTTGCTAATTACTGAATCTACTTACAATTATTCAAGGCTGTAGTAGATATTGAGCTGAAGGCTGAGGCTCCCAATTAGTAGAAGTAAGCTCAAATTCTCGACACTTCGGGAGACTTAGTTAATTTATCATTTACCATATCACAGTCTAAGTGGTTCGGATTCAATGAAAATCTCTAGGTCTTAGGATAAATATTCTCAACAGTTAAAGCTAAAAGATGGAAGAATAAAAATGATAGGAACACTACATCTATAGTAGATACAAAGTTAAAGACACCGATTTCCAATTATCGGGACCAAGTTCAAATTCTCATTGCCTCTACTTTTCTTAATTAATTATTTATTAATTAATAGAGATAGATCTCTAAATGAATAGATATTTTTCTTCATTTATTATTTAACATCGTAGCCTCAGTGATTTAAGACCCAATTGGAATTCTGGGTTCTAGGTGGAATGACCACAGCGGGTAAATCCAAAATATCGAGCGGGAACAAAAGCTTATTATTTTTCGCGTACATAACTCCACTCGTAAGAATACGTATAAACGTCCGCTAGACAATAATTAATCGTATCTATTATAATTGAAATGAGACGAAATAACAAGACGGTTAATAATCGCTCGCGAAATGCGATAAATTACAGGGCGATATTTTACCGTTTTATTATCTCTCCTCGACGGCAATGAGAGGTAGCAGCTATTGCTCTTGGAATTGAATTATCGTTGCTTCGTAAATCGGTCGATGGACGAAGAAGGGGACAATTTCCTCGGATTGTCGAATCGGAATTTTTTTCGAGACACGAAATTAATAGGGACTCGATAAGCAGTGACTCTTCGCGAAGGAATTCCTTTCAACCGCAGAGTATGCCTTCGAACGACGAGGACCGATATAAAACAGCGGAATAAACCGATATAACGAGAGGTATTTCCTTCTGGTTTTTATTCACGAACGGTGCAGCTTCTCGACGCCGTTTCTTCGTGATTTCAAGCGTCATATCTTCCCTTCGATCGATTGAATATCTTTCAACTTGAAATCTATAATATAATCTGTAGATTTTCAATGATAAATCTCGCATGCTTTTACGACTTTCTCCGTGAAATAATAGCGAATTAACGGTGTTTATGGTGCAACATGTTCACCGACTCGCTTTTTCTTTATATGTTGTACCGATGGTGCGCGTAAATCAGAAACAGGAAGAAATAGTATCGCCGATATCGCCAAGTATTCGGCATTAAAATCGCCGGTCTTTCGCCATCGAGCGAGTGCTGTTATCGCAAATCACGCGTCGCGTTACCATTTCTAAAGTAAAATTCATTTTCGTCACGGCCGAATTGCCGCCTTAACTGTGCTCGGCTCAAGACTCTGCTGGAAGAACTCGCGGAGAACCGTGTGGAGCGGTGAGAACGGTGATAGGGGATATAGAGGAAGAGAGAGAATGAGAACGATTGAGAGAGAAAAAGAGAGACGAAAGAAAGCAGCTAGGCCTCGGAATCGGGCGTGTTTCGTGTTTCTTCCCTTCACGCGCGAGCGATCTCGCTCTATTCGAACCCGAGAATCCGCGGCTCTGATCGATCTATCTTCTCATATCGGGTCACTGATCGACGTTACTATGTGCGGACCATAATTCCATGGCGTCCATATCTAACCCTTTAACGGCGTCGAGCGTATACACCCATAATTATGTGCCCTGACGACGAGCATTTGCGAATTTCTATCCTGGAATGGATTTGCAAGATTCTATCTGAAATGTAAACTCAGGATTCGTAAAAATTCCGAGGAAGCTGGGAAAATTGTAAAGGGAGGGCAAGAAGGCGTAAGATGAAAAGACGAAATTTAACCCCTTTGGGTTGAAGAGCCTTCTTTAACCTTTTCGCCGCGACGCGCTTCAATCAAAAGATGCTCCCTTCTACGAGACGGTATTTGATTTCGAATTACGGTGCCTGGTGGATTTTTCGAGACCTCTCTAAATTCATGGGAAAGATACTTTCAAAAACGGATAAAAGATTTAAGGAAAAAAAAGAAGAATAGGAGAAAGAGTTAAACAGAACAAATTAAAGTTGCTGATATTGAAACTTTATTCCATTTAATACAGAACGTCTAAGTATTTCATACGTGCATCAAAGACATCAATCATTTATTAAATATCTGAAATCAATCGCCTTCGCAAATCCTTGTATTCTTCCAAGCTCTCGAATCTCTTCGTTAAACCATCTAATTATTTCTTCCGTCAGTAATGATGCCGAGGGTACGCAATTAAAGGCATTCAAATTAACAACGTTCGAGCGCCGAAAGTCGAGCGGTTTAATGATTCCGTCTCCGTTTTTTTTTCTCTCTCTTTCCAGCTCTTTTTTTCAGCAGCTCTTAAACGGGCAAAATGACGAGGCGAAAAGAGCGCGCGAAATTTGTCCGTAAGCGCGTCGACGACGTCCGCCGTCTGGCAATTTCTTCATTTGGGCCTCTCATTAGCTCGTCCCGGGGGTGAATGAAAAATTACACGGTGCCCCGTACTGTCGGCGAACCCGATAAACCGGATATCGCTGATCAAAGAATAGAATTACTGTAATCAAGTTTCCCCTGCATCCTTTTATTTGCCATTAGCTCCGATATTGGAAGTCGAACGGCCAACCACGGCCTTGAGATATTTCCGATATTACCGGTTATTGGATGTACCCCGGCAAACTGGGAGAAGGAGAGACGGGAGGAGGCTTGTAATCTTCAACGTTTTAAATTCAATGAATTATTGCCTCGCGAAAAAGTACGGTGCAAAATCGGCGCGCGAAAATGCAGCCCAGAGAAATTTGGAATTTTATGGGTTGCAGGAAACACCGGCGTTATATTTCGTTGAAATTTTCGAGAATTGTGATGATGAGAGCTGTTTTTATCGGAGGTTGAATTATTGCTAAGCGAAAAAGTACGGTGCAAAATTGGGGCGCGAAAATGCAGCCTAGAAATTTTTTTAATTTTATCGGTTGCAGAAAACGTCTGGGTTATATTTCGTTGAAATTTTCGAGAATTGTGATGATGAATGTTGTTTTTATTGAAGGTTGAATTACTGCTAAGCGAAATAGCACGGTACAAAATTGGCACGCGAAAAGGCAGCCCAGAGAAATTTGGAATTTTATGGGTTGCAGGAAACACCGGGGTTATATTTCGTTGAAATTTTCGAGAATTGTGTTGATGAGTGCTGTTTTTATTGGAGGTTGAATTATTGCCTCGCGAAAAAGTACGGTGCAAAATTGGGGCGCGAAAATGCAGCCTAGAAATTTTTTTCATTTTATCGGTTGCAGAAAACGTCTGGGTTAGGGTTCGTTGAAATTTTCGAGAATTGTGAACATGAGCGCTATTTTTATTGGAGGACATTCAAATGATATTTGAGTCCTTGTGTTAGAAATCGGAGGTGCGCACGTTGTGCGGATTATAGGTGAAAAAATAGATCATAATTGTGACGCTGATTATAATGGAAATATGACGAACAAGAGTACCACTTGGAATACAGAAAAGGAAATCAATCGGAGTAATTTGACCTTCAACAAACAAGGATTTGTTCTTTGATGTATGGCGTGCACGCAGGGGTTACCGCTTAAAACCATTGTAAGAGGTTCCATTGTAACAGAAGAATGGAAAAAATGTTTTTTTCCAAAAGTTGCGCGAAAAAAAATATATTATCTCTTTATACTCTGGTACTCAAGAAATGATTGAACTTTTGTAAAAAACACTCGTTTTTAATTTTCTGTTACAACTTTGTCTGTACGATGGAGAAAGTTCATAAAAATTCGCAGAAAGTTCTGCGATAGAAAACTTATTAATCATAATTTACATCGGAAGAGAATATACGTTAAAGTATACCTCGAGATCAGCAGGAAATCGAGAGGAAGCCGAGCAATCAAAATGTCGAGAATGGGCTTGATGGTAAAAGATGCGATATATCGATCAAAGGAGATTCTCATCTGCGCTGACGAAAGAAACACGCACACCGATCCTCTCGTTTCCGCGATTCTTTTGGCACGGCAACGTTTCTGAAGGCTCGTTATTGGCTTCTTTTCGTCGTCCGAGAGAAAAAGAACGAGAAGAGAGAGAAGGAGACAGAGAAAGAAAGAAAAAGAAAAAGAGAGAAGGACGTTGGAAGAACCACGAAGCTCATTGCCGCGTTTGCGGTGAACGGTAACGGTGATCATCTCGTGGCAGCAAAGTTTCAGCTTGTCTCCTGGGTATCCGATTATGGACATTAATGCCCTCACAATGCCGATAGAATCGTAAATAATTTCTTAGTCTGGTCTAACGGGAATGTTTGCCAGAGCGAGCAATAATTTCGCGAGTCTACCGCTTGGAGAACGCTGGTACCACTCTGGCTCCTCGAAACTTTGTAAAATTCAAATTTATGCCAAAGTACGAGCAAATATTCCCTTGTTAACTTCAAGTTCCTCGTTCTACTCTTCTCTCTCTCCCTCTCTATGTATCTGTCTCGCTCTTGAATCATTTCTGGAATACATTAGAGCGAAAATACGCTTGAGCAGCTTCGAAAGAGGAATTGGTACTAATTAACATTTTTATTACTTTTACTCGGAGAGAGTCGTTGTTGCTGCCGTTGATTTTTAACTGTTTTGCATGAACGGTAACTGCTTATTAGAGACATCTGGTTTATATTTCGCTGAAAAGTTTAACTCCTCGAAGAAAAACACCTTATCTGATGGGCGAGAGTAAATGAAATTTCTACTTATCTTCAAATTATCACGTGCAAGTGAATATTTATTACGGTGAAAATGAACGGAATTTTACGGCAATTTTCGTATTACAATCACGATGTAGTTTTACGACGTTATTTGAAAGACGAGCGTCGAAGCGAATTATCGTAGGTTTATGCACGCATGTATTGCGTCAATCGGTATATTTTCTACGACTTGTAAATTACGTTAGAATTGCGTTTCTCGTAATTGCAGCACCGTTGACGACGATGATGCAACGTTTCGCAGAGTCGGTAAAATTGTTGTCTAATTTTTATTTATGTATGTGCGAGCGCACGGATGAAACGCGCATACATTTGAATTAAAATGCATGTAATGAGAATCGATCAGGTTCTCCTCTTACTTGTTGAGAAATTAAACGAGGCGAACGAGCCGCTTCTTTCCAGAGCGATCAAGAGATGTAAAAGTGCACGCAAAAACGCAAGGTATTTGCGCGCTTGTTTTTCACTATTCTTTTTTATATATATATATATATATATATATATATATATATATATATATTTTTTGTCTTTAACACTAGAACTACCGGCGTTAAATCTATGATATTTCGATATATTAAATAAGAACTTTGATAAAAGAGCAATCCAAGAGGCGGAAAATATGATCGATTCGGTGATTTATTATTTTTGAGATGAGCGTAAAATATTTATTCCATGACTTTCATATGAACTTGGAGAATATTTGGAAAAAATTGTGTACCAGTCATTTTGACTGGTTTGGTAGTTCTAGTGTTAACCGACACGGTCATTTATTATAGAACCCACAGTTTAGGTGATTTCCAAACAATCAAAGCTACAATATATTAAGTAATAATTTAGGGAAAGTTTCCCAGAGGTGATGGAATAGGGTTTAAATTCGGGTCCACTAATTGCAGCTACGATCCTTAAGTCCCCCTTCTTTTTTCTTATCGTTACACTCCGAACCATGATCGAAGTAATTTCTCGTAATTAAAATAAAATTCTCGTAATTAAAAAAAATTCTCGTATTTAGCAGAAATTAAAAACAAGTACATTTACTATTACAAACTCGAAAACCAAGATTCACTTTCACATCGGAATGAAACGTATTACCGTAAGATTGTTATCTCCGCTGGAACTTTTATCACGCGACCTGTCCGGCATAATTAAAAAGCGGAATTCCAAAGGCAACGGCGAACGTATTCTCGTATTTTTCGTGCATCAATATCATTGAATTAGTGTGCGTTAAAAGCATTGCAAACCGGGGAGTTTAATTCCGGACGGACTTGTATCGCGAGTCGGTTAGGAATCTGACGCTCTTCATTCTGTATTACATACTTAACATCCAAGTATAATATTTAATTTTCAAGTATCGTCCTTGCGATATACGTAGATAAGATCAATCGTGATCGATGAGACGGCGTAGCCAATAAATCCATCGACTGGATCGTTCGTGTAGGGCTTCGTTTTTGTTCTTTTTTTTTTCATTTCCTATCGTATCGCGGATCGTTGGTTGACATATGACAGTCGATTATCAAGGTATCCACGGAAGGCAAGTGCGTAAGAAAACATTCGTGCAGTTCGAGGATGACGATGTATGTCAGCGGGTCACTGACATCCATTAGTGGCATGGAGTTTCAGTGCGGCTTAGCTACCGATTATATCGGTCTCTTAATGCTCTCTGAACGACGATACAGCGTGATATTCGATGGCATTTAATTAGTGTAAAATATCATAATTGTAATTCAAAGAGGTTTCATTATCGGAGGAAAGTTTAACGCTTCACGAGAGACGTATTTAGATATGGAAAGAAAAACATGTCGTTTATCGAGCACGTCCGTTTTCGATAAAATACCTTTTTGCTCGTGTACTTTCATAAAACATATGGCTCGTGGCGATCGAATGCGACAGATGCGGTTGAATTTAAACATCGGACTTTCTAACTTGACGATATGTCCGGTCGTAAGAGCGATCGTTTGGAAACTGAAAAATTCAATCGCCAATATCTCCGATGTCTGATAAACGATGGGATAAAAAGAGCGCGGAATTTTCGTAGCTTTCTTTTGCGCTTTTAATATGCAAGGGAGACGGTGCTCTCGACTGCGTCAACTCGTCGCACTAATTGCTACCGTTTTGCCCGCGGTTGACTTCTCATTGCATGGAACAAGGTGCGCTTTCTAGGTGAATATAGTACGCTGAAAAAGTCACGAATATCTCCAGGCACGTTGGAAAATTACGGCTAGACGAGAGTGAAACGATTATAGTATCTGCAAACCGACAGCTTTTTTTTCTCCTTTTTTTATTTTACCGAGGATAAAGAATTCCCGACGAATTTCACAGGTATTTCGTTAAAGATAGAAATTTTGCTCGTACAGTGATTTACTCTATGCTTATTGATATCTTTGAGTTACGACTTTTTCCATAAAATACGAATCGACGTTCTACGCCGTAATAGTTTTCTGTTATTGCTCGGAATCGTACGCTCTAAAAGTGTTTCGCCATTGTCGATCGTTCGATAGCATCGATAGTTCTCATCGGCTTCAATACTTGCTTTTTCACGGTGAAAGTTCCATCTGAATGAGAACGTTTTGCCAATATTCTTTTTGTTTTCAAGTAACATTTTTAGAAAAAAAATATAATCCCTATCGAAGGAACGATAATTCGGATCGACGATTCCGGTAATGAGACATCTTTTATTTCGTTCGATATACAATAACGAACATAATACGCGCTGCTCCGATGCGCACGATGCATCCGCTGCAGCCGGAGGTGCTCGTGGAAATTAATTGTTCGGAACTACAGTTATCTATGGAATGTGTGCCAGGACATACTCTAATTTTTAACGCTCTGATATCAGTGGCAGACGACACTTGAAAAATGACTGTTCAATGCGCCGTCGTGCGATAATTTCGAATTACACCGGTTGCAAAAAGGCCACGGGAAATGTTCACCGGCTAATCGTGTAACCTGCTGGAAGTAATCCTCGACGTGTTATAAAATCGGCAGGAACTAGATTCTCCGTTTAAAGTCAAACGGAGGACGGGTTTTAATTTAAACACCGTCGGCACGATTTTCACCGGTGTGTCATATAAGGAAAGGAAAGTCTCAGGCGTGAATTGGTTGATCCTAGTTCTTCGGGCTGGTATCCACATAACCCTTTGAATGATCCGTACGCCTACTTTGCCGATGTTACGTAACATCTTGGAGTTACGTGTACACCGATAATTATTTATCGTGCTCTCCAACGTTTATTTGAAAGTTAATGCACGATATTATCGCGTGAGTTCGACTCGGCTTCGTGTTCCTGGCCTGTTCTCAAGATCACTAACCTCGTTCCGTGACATAACTTCGCCTTGATCTTCCGCGTCCTTTCGAAATCCGTTAATGAGAATTTTTACCCGGTATTTGACCCGAGAGTAATTTACAGCAGGAAACAGAAACTATAAAATTACGGGGAAATCGTTTTTCAACGTATTTAGGGTGACTCGTTAAAATCTTAAAATTCCATCGAATGAGATGAACGCCGAGCGTGTAACGCCCACGGATCAATTACATTACGCATGCATTGTCGCATAAATGAGAATTGCGCGATCATTAGTCTTCCAATAGCAGCACCGAAGTCATTGACACGTAAGAACGTAACGCCTCTGTACCAGCTTTCACGTGCAAAAGAGAACACGGCTGTTTACACTCGTGGATCATAAACGGCTTAGCGTACGGAAAGGTGCAAGCTGACCTTTACTAGCGTTGATTACAACGAAAATATTCCACACTCTATCACGGTAAATTCACCGAACCGTGTGACTGTCAAACACTCGACCTCCTTTCCGTTCCTTTAATTACCAGGGATCTTTACCTGCCACCGTAATGGTACAGATTCCGTTTCATTTTTTGCGAGACTCCATTACGTTGGGATTCGAAGGAACGATGAGATTTCTCGAAGAATCGTTAGAGTCGCTCCAGTTTCCTTTCTATGCCGAACGACCGTCGAATCCTTTTCATTCGTCGACAATAGAAGCGAGGATATTAATATCGCATTATCATGATTACGATTGAATCGACGATGAAGTATTAACACCCCATTTGCCCCGATCCACGAAGTAACGACATCTCTATTCTGCTAATCCTTCCAACGCTAACACACGAGGTAAGATTTTTAAGTGACCTTTCCCATGCCATAAGTACCTGTACTCGTGTGTTGGTTAAGCTGCGGATAAATAATCGTCGAAGTGTCTATCGTTGTGTGTGTACCCGCATACAATCGCGTATCTTTTCGTTCGTTCGTGCCAGTGTTTTTCAATCTTCACTCGCTGATGATACCCTCGACCCGTATAGAACTCTTATCGTTGTATCGATGCGACTATTCTTGCAATATTCGAGAATATTATTGTACTTTTGAAAACCGTGCTGCAGACTGAAAGGAAGGTCAAGATTTGTTTATGGTACAAATAGATTTAATATCGTTTGAAGTTGGGATAAGATTCGGTGCTGTTGCAATTCTAGTAGAGACGTTGAAGTATCAATATTAGACTTACCAACGTTAAGTCTGTTATGTTTCAATATATTGACTAATTTCGAGATGAACTCTATTGCTCTCCTATAAACTTGGAGAGTTTTTGGAAAAAATGGGAAAGTAATTTTGACGTTCTTTGTAGTTCTAGTGGCGATGAGAATAGTAGTGAACCTGTGTTAACACGTTGAATGTCATGGGGGTCCCCGGTGACCGGCATTGTTAAATTCGATGAAATTCCTTATGAGTTTTAAATTGCGATATTCACGGATATGCAAATATATTCAATATTAAAATATTTCTGTTAGAAAAGTGTAGTATTCCTGAGTGCATAGCTATTCTTACTTTTAATATTTCTATTCTATAAAGATGTGATTTTAATAGAAACAGTTTTGGTTCGGTGGAAATGATGAAACCAGCGAAATACGGGTGGCATCCGACGTGTTAACTTTGAGAAGTTTTCTACCGTTGGAAAATATATAAATATTTATTCATTTTCGATAGTTCGATTGAGAATCACTGAAACAGACGTGCCCTAGAGAAAGAAAGAGACGCCCGTAGAAAGGAAGATAGAAAAGGAGGGGGCGTGTGCATTTGCTTCACTTCTACGAGGTTGGTCGCGACGTAACCAGCATCGCAATCCCTAATTATGCAACCTTCTTCTTCTTCTTTTATACCGTCGCATAATTCCCGATTCTCTCTCACTTTACTCGTTGAGCCGGCGTGAGTTTTCTCACGCACCCGAGTTTCCGAATGGCGCGTACTTTGCTGATCGCCGATACCACGGCATTTCGAGGCAATCTTTTGCGCGATAATTTACATCGGCTACCACCATCGCTTACGATCAACGAAAGACGGTATTTTAGTTCTTATCGGGTTACTTTCGATATCCTCTCGCGCTTTGAATTCCACGCCGGAGGATGCGTCGTGCCATAAAGGAAGGTGCACGTTATGTTTTTCCTTGCGCAAGTAACAAACGACTGGGATATTATTATTAAAACAATCGTGGCATTCTACAATTTCAAGAAACGACTTTCACTTCACGCCGAAAGAATTGCAGGGTACTTTTAGTATCTTAGAAAGTTCGGCCGTTTAGCCGTAAGAAAAAATGCTGCGTCGAAGTATAATGCACGAGTTGCATGTAGAAACGAAATTATCAAAATTAGTTTTACGCATAGTATAATTTTTATTGCACTTTTTTTCATCTTCAGCTGCTATAGTCATTTCGCCTGGGACCTATTGGTTTAGCTGTGCCTCAACCACCGTAGCTATGATATGGGTATTGTATTTTGTTGGCTCTAATTGCTATGGTCATTCCCACTGTTTTACGTGAGTCCCGAATTACCGATGTTACGATATATTCATCATATTTTTTTGTTTTAATTGCTATGGTCCTTTCGCCTAAGATCCACTATTTTACGTGAGCTTCGAATCACTGAGGCTACGATTTAGGTATTCTATTTTTTTGGCACTAATTACTACGATTATTCCCACTGTTTTAGCTGGGTTTCTAATTACCGAGGCTATGATATACGTATCATTTTTTTTTACTTTAATTGCTATCGTAATTTCACCTAGGACTCACTATTTTAGCTGACTTCGGATCCACTAATGCTATGATATATAGATTGAACTTTTTCTGCTTTAATTACTACAGTTAATTCGACTAGGACCTGCTGTTTTCGATGTGTCCAGATTCACCAAAGCTATGATGTGTATTATGCTTTTTCTACTTTAAGACTAAAACTACCAAGGCGGTGAAAGTGACCGGTACTCAATTTTTCCTGCAGACTCTCCAAATTGATAGGGATGCACTAAATATTTCATTTCTATCTCATAAAACCTAAATTACTTAATTAATCGTCTTTTTCACCTCTTGATTATCCTTTTTTCAAAGTACCTATTCAGTATATTTAAATATCACCGATATATCGCCGGTAGTTTCAGTTTGAACTACTACAGTCATTGTGCCTAGAATCCACTATTTTAGATAGGTTTCGAAGCTATGATATTTATACTCTTATATCTTAAAGGAATAATTGCCAACAATAACAGAGAATTTTAACTCCATAATTAAAAGTCCGACCCTCACGTAATATTTCTAATTCATCGCGAACAAACGTGGAAAACGTAAGAAACGCAAGCTCGAAGATTCATCATATCGTGCGCATGCGTGTACAGGACAGTTTCCGAATGGTCAGAAATTGTAAACTACAATAAGATTTCGGCGTACTTCGTCCCATCAGTCGATCATCCTTCGCGCGACCGGAGTGTCGTGTCCGTGTTATGTTTTCCCGGAGATTTATTCGTACGGCGAACTTGACGCGTGCAGGAAAGAATCGATTACGATCGCGAAAGCGTTTTAAGTTTCCACGTCTCGGTTGACATTGGTGCACGTACAAGGACGACGCGGTCTTTAGAATTTCCACATGCACGTGCTCGAGCTCCTTTTATCGTGTTACGCGTACGGTGACGCTCGACGCGTACAGGTTATGTTTCCTCGGTTATCGGTTACAAGTGATTTATATTTCGATCTTGATACGTGCTACCGGTTCGACGTATTTTTCCATTTCCTCCAATTAAGAGGGAATTAAATATATTGTAGATAACATCGAGCTTGTGAAAGTTTAACTGTATATTTGCGATAATGTTCCGTTTAAAGCCGTCTAAATCTATGGTCCTAAGATAACGTGATGTACAAATCCTAGCTACAACGGAAGAATTAACCTTTTTGTCGAAGTGTATGCGAAAAAAGAAGAGATCTGGCAGCGGATCACTGCATCGAGCCTTAAAACATCCCATGACGGCGCAGAACGGCGGACCATGAAATTGGACGTTACAGGTTCGACAACCTAACGAGAAGGCTACGTGAAAGTAACATCGAATGAGTAAGTAAAAAAGCTTGGAAAGTACGATACTTATAATTTAGTGAGTAATTCCTGTCACGAGAAGAACGTAGGACGTCATGGGAAAGTCACGCGTCGAGTTTTCACGTGAGCTTAATATTATATCGTACATTCTTGGTCAATTTTGCAACGTTCGGATTACGCGTAGCTTGTCGGTCTAAACAGCCACGTCTACGGTTATAAATTATCTCGGTGATATTCTATGAAAAAGCCGATGCTCGACGAAGTGGAATCGATACGCAGTCTATTTCGCAAAGATCTCGGCATAAGTATTCCTTGAATTCTTTTCGCCGCGAGCTACCATAGAAAATGTTATTTGCTTGGAAAATTAGTAAATGGATTAGCGTTTTGCTTAATTTTATTTCTGCCGAAGCCGCAACATCAAATAACGAATTATTAGAAAAGTGCAAAGAACATTAGGAATTTCCAAACATTTTAGACTGCGCATTACAATAGGTAATATAGTTTAGTGAGAAAATTGCTAAACAAATCAATATTTCTCAATCTTGTTTCACCGCTATCCACGGTAGAAAATAAAGTTCAGCCGCAGGATTGCAAATCAAGTATGTACTTTTTTAAGCCTTTAGACTTGCAACAGCAAATGCAGCTTACTTAGAAAACTGCCAATTAGATGGGCAACCTTTATATCTTTTTCGTCTCGACAATTGAAAATATAATTTGCTTAGAGTATTCTAATATAAAGCAATCTTTCCCAATACTCGACAAATTCCTAATCTACCTCCTATAATTATCAAATCCCCCTTCAAACTTAGTCTTCGCTCAATGAAAACAGGTTCGTCTCACCCAAAAAATTCGACCCATCAAAACAGTGCAACAAGCACTACATAAAAATTCCTCTCTCAATTTCCATCGTCCCATAATCCAACATCGTAATCGAGAAGACACTCGGCAAGCCGAGCATGAGGCAGCAGACTCGCTTTTGGCGCGCGTGTCCTGTGCGTCCTTGAACATTTGTAAATAAAGGAGGTGATCGAACTCAAGCGAGGTCCTTGAAAGACGTACTCGGAATGCGTAAGATTCGGAAGCGATTGTTTTGATGGATAGTGAGATACAGGTACGGACTTCGACTTGGTAGGCTCGTGTGCAAATATTCGTTCACTTCGGGAGATGTTTCTTCCATTGTTATTCAATGTATTGTAGCTCGGTGACTCAGAAAGCACCTAATACTAATTTAACCCTTTTAGTGCCGCATGTCGATATATCGTCGTTAGCAATACTCCTAAGGTCGATCATCATGGGATTGTTATTTAGTTTGCACGTATGATATTAGTATTTTTACTGCAAATAATTGAGAATACACAATTTATGCTCCATATTACATTATTCTATATTAAACTATGGCCAAATGATGATTCTTTTTATTTCGAACTACTGTCTACAATCAGTAACCGACTTATTCGTTATTCCTAACAATGTTAGATAAATATTAATCCTACGATTTTCAACGAATATTGAAATAGATTTGGCATTAATTTAATAAATTGTTCCGGTCGGCACTAAAAGGGTTAGATGGGGCTATAGTGTGTAGAGCGGTAAAGGCTCAGACTCGCAATTAGTGGATCCGAGTTCTAATACTCCTTTGTGTTTGAGAAATTTGTCCTATATTATTATTTAATATACCGTAGTATCAGTGATTCGGGAACCACCTAAAACTAATATAAAGGGGGCTATGGTGTGTGGGAAGGCAAAGACTCGAACTTGCAACCAATGGGCCGCAGTTCAAATCCCTTATCAGTTCTGGTTGTTTTTTCTTAAATTATTATTCGATATATAATAGTCTTGGTGATTCAGAAACCATCTGAAACTAATTTAAAGGTGGTATGGTGTGTGAGAAGGCAAAGACTCGAACTTGCAACCAGTGGGTCTCAATTCAAAGTCCCTTATCAGTTTTGGAAGATTTTTCTTAAATTGTTGTTCGATATATAATAGTCTTAGTGACTCAAAAACCATCTAAAACTAATTCAAAGGTGGCTATGGTGTGTGAGAAGGTAAAGGATTCAACTTGCAAGCAGTCGAGCCCAGTTAAAAATCCCTATAATCTCATTAAATTTTTTCTATATAATAAACCACCTAAAATAGTAGGTCCCAGGCAAAAAATTTTCCAGAACGCACAGAACCTTCACACTCGGATCAATTGATCGCAAGTCCAAACCTTCACCCCCTTACACACCATAACCCTTGAAAATTAATTTCACTGATGCTACGACGAAAGTACCCTTAAACACTTAGACCTCTTATTAATAAGCTCAAGCTGAAATTTCCATCACCTCTATTTTCCCCAATGAATCATTTGATACATCGTATCCCCCGCAACTCGAAACCCACCCGAAACTGCACCTCCCACCCAAAGCGATCATACCATTTGCCGCTTTAAAACACAAAAGAACAAAGTCCCGAAGCACCGTGCCGCTCCCATCGAAACACATACGAACATCGTCCTCAGAAAAAAAAGAAGCATATCACTCGACGTTGGATTTCTACGCGATTAGTCCCTCGTTCGGCGTTCATTGTGCGCTGAACGGGGCCGAATTACCCTCCGTGCGCTCCTCGTACGCCGTATCATTAAAAGCGGAGACAATGGGCCGTTACACAAGTCGTAACACGATTGCAGGAAAAATTTCGTGGTGGAAAAGTGCAGAGACGGGGACGTACGGTAACGAGGATCCCAGAATTGTGCGAACCCGGCATACGAGGGTATGCCACTGTGAAAACTGAGAACGGCTCGCTGCTCTCGGCCCGCTGACGAGGAGGAAATTGCGTTTGAGAGACCTCTCGTTGAAGTGACTGGATATTCGTAGCTTTGCCGTTTTCGGCGCTCGGAATATAAGGCACGTTGCGAAATGCAATTCTGATTTTAAGATGGCTTTCGAGTGGGAGACTGTTGACGCTGCTTTAATACGGCGTACCGTGGAGTACGATGTGTTGCTGGTTTTGGAGAGGTGATTACGATGGTGCTCTGACGATTTGGAAGGTGATAGGGTAGATTCTTGGGCAGGTTTTCGATAGAAGGACTTTGTCAGCGATTGTATTAATATTTCTCTATTGCTTACTCTTTTGGATAACACCCTGGAGGGGTTGTAAGTACAACTTTCCGCCGATTTACACGGAAGATCGGTCCTTTGGAATACCGTGTAGAAATATGTTGTCAACAACAGCATCAGGATAGAGTAATTTTATATTATTGTCATTTATTGTAACCAATTAATAGGATATTGGTCAATGAGAGTTGGCAAATGGAGAGACTATTAATAGACTTCTGACAGAAAACGGTGAGTGGGACTTATAAATATTGAATGAGGTGGATTCACCCTTGGAGAACGTTTTTTGGAAATATTTCCATCGAATATATGATATCCTAGGTTGTTTGGAACCCACTGAAAACTGTGGGCCTTTGATAAACGATCGTATCACTTTTCACCTATCGTGTAAAGCTAGCAACAATTATTTTTTGCGAGGTTGTTTTTGAGGCTTGAATGTAATATCAGACACCTAAATATCGCGCGGGAATTCATTCGGCGACACTTCTCAGAAGGCTGTTCTACCTGAAATGAGATCCATAGTAGTTTCATAACTCATAAAAAATTAGAATTCAACAAAGAAACCGGGCTTCCCAAAATACATCCAATATCCTTCGAATAATTCCATAATTTGAATAGTAGGAAATAAATTTGAAAAGTTTCAGCACGACTAAACAGACTGAAAGAAAAAGGTATTTTCTTTCTCCTAAAAGTAGATCAAGTTCTTACAAGACAGCGTCGATGCTTCGCATTGCAGCAACATGAATATTCATTGAATATGTAACAATATTTCCATAAAACGAGCATGACTATCGCCTTTACAAATTGCATACAAAATCACACTTTATTACGATTCAAAAAAAAAAAAGAATTCTCTTTATCCACGATCAACATATTTACACTTACAATACAATCAATCCTTATCGCGAGATTACTTTCGTTAACCAAGGAATTCGTGTCGGAATCCCTCGAACAAGAGGTATCGCGAGATATTCAAATCAAGCCGCCGATGAATTTCAAACTCACCGAACCATCGATAAATTATTTCACTCTGCAAGACTTTGGATTTTATGCGCATAACATTAACATTCCCGAAAAAAAGAAGACGCGTTATCAACAGGTGCGAATTCGTCTTCGTACTCTGACAGCTAAATAAATGTTAGCTCTTTCGCGGCTTACAAATTATTTCTTAGACTTCCCTACGTCGTTTTTCGTCTTATTTGCACAAATTCCATCCGTCGACGTTCGTCATCGTCGAGGAAAAAAAAAAGAAAATAAAGTCTACAGAGCTATCCACGAAATTTATTCGCGCATAAACCTTCCTCCTTCCTGACAGTCTTCGTGCAAATCGTGAATAATTCGTGAGATAAAAATGTCCTCGCAATGTCGGAGATTCCGACGCGTCAATGCAGACGAGGAAGTCGTCCTTGAAACTCTGTTTGCTCGAGATAAGCCCGGATAAAGGCTGAGCGGATGGAGAAATTTCCCGTAGAATTGGAGATCTCGTTGGTCCGTTTCACGTAGAAATCGATAGTCATCGTTCGACTTGCGTCAGTTTGATCGCCGCTGTTTTCTACGGTGTTCACCACTTTCGATAATGATCGCTGTAAAATTCATTCGGTTCAACGGAGAAACAACGACGCGATCTCCGTAAATCGAGCGTTTTTCCGACGATCCATCATGGAGCACCGAACGCTGCAAAACGAGAGAAATTGCGGCATTCGGATGGCCTTCGTAATTTGCAGCGGGTTGTAACTTTCTCTGGTACTTTCATTATTCCTGTCGGAAGAGTGCAGCCGGTCGTCCGGGAGAAAATATAATAGAGCCGTTATTGTCGTTGGCGTAACGAAATGAAAAGGAGGTTGTAGGACGAGGATCGTTGCTAGTTCTGATTCTGATCTTCTTTACATCATCGTAAATCGTAATCTTTTTTACTCCAAATTCGCAGAAAACCGATAGCTACTAATATAGCGATATTTCAACTCGATGAAGCCGTCAATAAAAATTCCCTCGAAAAGTTAAGTGGTACCAAGCATAACCCTTTCAACACCAAACTCAAATCGTAATTGCCATCGCCCCCAAAGAAATTCTTCCCACTCAACCACATGCCATATACACATATCACAGCCCCATTACTTCATAACCAGCCAAAACCTTAATATCCTCAAAGAACCCTCATCAAACAGCCCGCCATCAAAAACGATGACAATTCCATCCTCGGAACGTTCCCGCGCAATTACGCCCAACGAATAAATTCCCAATGTAATTTCATGCTCGAGGGAAATAAAAAAAAAAAGGAAAAAGTCAAACAGTGTTCGAATACCGAGAACCGTTTCTCGGATACCAGAAATTCCCGATTCACCCCCTAGCATCTCCGTGAATCCACGGAGGAAGGAATAACGCGACGTCCCGAAGTTGCATACACCGACGTGGGCTACTGCAACGCGATGCATCCGAGATCCGCGGTATAGGTGCATCAAGAGTGGCCGAGATAATCGCGCGGCGAGTTCTTAAAGGACGACGTATCTCTCTAGTAAGCCAATTTAAATACCTTTCCGCGGTATGGTGCCTTCTTTTTCCTTGGGCCGCTCGTGGAAGCCCGCTTCGGTGCTGTATAATTATACGCGGGTTAATAATGACTTACGAACTCCGAGGCCTTCGTTCGTACGTTTGTTTACCGCCACCGATATACGTATGCACACTGAGGCCTTGCGCGCGACGTTGTTGCATGAAATTGCATCGGGCTAATCTACCGAGCGTTCCGCGTCGCGCAATTCACCGCGGAATCGCTTTATCCTTCGGTTTTAACGACGAGCGAAATTTTCTCACCGAAATCGTCGCTCAAATGGCGAGAAAATGGGATACGCTTGGTGTTTAAGGTTTTATGGAGGATGGAGAGACAGATAGGATGTTTTTGAGGATGTTAATTGTGCGAATTTTATGGGGTTAAGTTAACACTGTTTCAATGAAAGGGTGTTAACACTATTCCTACCACGACCGGTCAAATGACCGTTTTTAAAATTTCGATTAGAATTTCCTATATACACCATAATTGAATCGCCTTTAAACTTCACGACTTTTTCTCAAATATAGGTATAATACACTCACATTATAATACATTTTCCAATATTCACTTCTTTTTTTACTGTTCATTTTCTGGGAAAAAATTATCATTTGACAAATTCACCGGTTGCGGTAGGAAAAGGTATACGTGAAGAGTCGGTAGGAATAGTGTTAAATTGCAATTATGTAAATTTGAGTGGAAATTGTTTTCGATATATAATTACTTGCTTTTTGACGTAAAGTACAATTTTTTCTTGACGATTACTTTGACGAAAAAGTAAGTGGGTCATTGAAAAGGGTCGACGACCGAATTCTCCGCGGATCTCGTTATTTTTCAACGGAAGGATTCAGATCGGAGTCGCGATTTAATTGATCACTCTGGTACGCTTCAATTCGTGCTTTACGTCCATGGGAACTGACGTAACTCACGTTAATTAGAAGTATTCCGACATTTGCATTCGTTTAATGCAACCGAAGCACAGTAAGGTCGGTCAGGACGTCGTTACACTAAATTGCATCGTTTAAAGAAGCAGCCGAAGATAATAACCACGACGAAGTCCTCGAGTCCGCATTACCAAGGTATTTCCCACTTTGAGTGATAAAAGCGAGCGATTAACAAATACTTCGAATTGCGTTATCAACGAATTTACGTTCTGTGACTCGGGGACCAGCGATAATGACAATAAAAATCGAAGTCCCTTCGATAGTTTCGTTAAAAAATGGCAAACAATCGCGTCGCGTCGCGGTGGGAAAGAGTCTTTACGCGGGGACGCTTCAGTTTTTTTTCTTGATGTCTACAATTTCGCGCATCGTCCGCAACGTGCAATCAATGCCGAGATTATCGTACGGGTTTACTCGGCTTTTTCTGCGAAAGGATGCAAGTAGGACGCCGCTCTTTCTTCGCTCCTCTGGCTGCCCCGAATTCGCAACGCGAAGACGGAGGCCGCTCGTAACTCACGCTTTGGAGTACCGATTCGTCTTCGTCCAAATTTTTCCTTCCTTCTTTCGTCCACGTGATTTTTACGGAGAATTTCATTAGCCATAGATGTTTTAGATGCACGAGGAAGAATATTGAGCAATTTGTATTATTTAATTGTTGTTTCTTAGAATTCAAAAACAGAGCGATAACTGCTATTCGCCAACCACTAATTTATATCATTTTCTAGGCATTCTAGAGTCAGAGTACCTTGCATCGTATCCAGTTTCTTCGAGTTATCGCTAGTAGTGCTCGTAAAAAAAAGTCATTTTGTTAATTTGTTTACGACGTTTTATCAATACCATGCGCAACTCAGATAAGAACGTCGGCAGCAGTTACATGTTTTGGTTAAAACTGCAGCTTGAAAAGTAGTTACAAAATTCTCCATAATTCAAGAGTAATATAATAGATCATTCATAAATCTAGCAACACCAATCAACCACAAAATCATGGCTGAAATATTTTAACACCTTGTAAACCAATTACGAGAATTCTCGAGTTTTCGTTATTAAATAGGATCAAACAATTTGCCCACTAAGACCCTAAGCTTTGAAAATCGAAAATCCTTAGTCATTTAAGTGACAAACTGACAGCAATTAAAGCCGATAAGATACAAAAAAATATATAATTTAGCCCGATGAACGTTACCGGTATTTCCCTAGCTTCGTCATTTTTACTGAAGTAGAACTTTTTTTATTAAAATCACATCTTTACAAAGCAGAAAACTTAAAGACACAAATAGATATATAGTCAACAAGACTTTACCTTTCGAATGCGAATATTTAAATACTGAATGCATTTGAAAATTCGAGAATATTACGATTTAAAAGTCATATGAAATTGCATGGAATTAAATAGCGTTGGTCACCAGTGACCCCCGTGGCGTTCAACGTGTTAATTACTCCATCATAGACACAACTGCCAATGAAATACCTGGATACACAATGTGTTAATAAATTTTCGACTCTCAAAGAATCAGAGCCGTTCCAAATCCTCAGCCTCTTTCATGAAAGGAAGTTTAGCCTCTCGTATGAGCCTCTCTCATTATCGTCTTCCCCAACGCATAACACCGTGGTTAATGCACTGTTATTGCCATGATCGTATACACGCTCTCGCTATAATGACCGTGCCCGGTGCATAATCCTGCTCCTCCCTTTGTCGTCGTCTGCCTTCAGACACGGGATGTATGCACTTGAATCGATGAATGCTAATCCACGCCGAGAAGCGCTTCAGAACGGAAGCGTGCGGCGTGTATTTCACCGAGGATACCATTTGTTAGGATACGTTCGCTTTATCCGTGATCCGCGAGAAATAATCATCTTGCAGACATGAACCGAGAGATCTACGTACGATGATAATGTCTTTTTTCCTCTTACGGTAACAATTGACCGTTGGAATGGTAATTGTCCATGGATGGTTCGTTATTGGGGATCGATTATGGAGAAGGGATGCTGAGTCTTTGGAGGACGAGAATTTTAGAGGGGATTTAATTTGTATTTTGTATTGGGGCGAAGAAAAGTTGATTGGACAACTTGCGGAGTTCGAGGTTGAGGAAAGGATTGAGATGATAGGATTTAGAAGGTTTAGTGTAGGATGTGGAAGATGAAAAAATAGCTAAACTGAGATAAAAATAATTGCTGACCAATTATCTGATCATACACCTTATGGTAACATCGTCGAGTTCCTGTCTAGAAAGCTTCCTGTGCAGAAAGTCCAAATACAATGCGGAATTTTGTAAGTATTAGTGAGATACGAAATTTAAAGGAAGTTAGAAACTGTCTTTTTGTAAAAAAAAAGTATACTATTTAAAACGACAAAATGTTAAGTCACGAAGCACCGAATAGCGAGTCCAACACCGAAATCCTTATGCAGATTATTTCCCACGCGAAGCGTAGAAGAAGAGCCATTCATTTTGACCGACAGATCGATTATTGGAAAACCCGGTCCGTGTAATAAGAAATCAAGCTACCTGTGCTCTCCAGTAACGATCAACTCGCCGAGCACTTTGGCGGCAATAAAGTTTTATCGCATCGTTATCCTTGCATTTGTCTCGGACGCATAACATCGTGTACTCTGTAAGTTTATTATCGGCCTCAGCGGATAGCGATAACACTAAAAATTAATAAGAATACACTAGCCGGCAGATTGCTTTAGAAAGCAACAATTTCCACAGAATGGACGAAAGATCTCTTCGGCTACGGAGTTAATCAATTCTACGAAACAAGAAGAACCAAGCGCTCTCTGAGGTGCATACCCGGGGAGGGTTTTAAGGGACGATAAAAACGTATCTAAAGAGGGAGCGAGGGATGTGTTTTACAATCACGAATGACTTCGTCCCGATCGATCTTCCGGGTAGGCACGATAAATGCTTCTAACCGATATTGTTTCTCGAGTAAAACCTGTCCCGGTTCTCCATTGTGCGTCGAATACACTTTTCTGCACCGCGGCTCCTGGGTGTGCGTTTCCACGCACGTTCTTTGAATGCAGTGCAATCGATCGTACGATATCATTTCTGGTCGAACGAGCAAATTAATTGCACGGAAAAGAGTAAGAAAAACCGAGGTGGATAGCAAAAATAAAGATCGAAACGATTTTAATCGATCGAACGTGCAACTTCTCTCACCTCGGACTTTTGAAGTTAAATATCCGGAAAACGAGCGGAAATTGGATGAAAGCGAGTGAAAGGAAAATGTTTGTAGCTCGGAACGTTTGGAATAACAAATCGAAAGAGTCTCGATACGGAAGGAGAAGGAATTCAGTTATTGGCTTCGGCGCGAACTTTCGAACTTCCCGCCACGCTCGATCTTTCGGTTATCAGCCTCGTATCGTAAAAAGTTGCAGCGTGACTTTTATATCGTGCCTGTTAAGTAAACAGGAACTCTGTAATTCTATTAATCCGTGCAGAATATTTGCAATTTACTCTGCAGCAAATTGAAGCATTATCTCGATACGGAAGAGAAAGAAATTTAATCTTGTTAAGCAGCAATGAAATTCTTCACAGCGGTCGAGCCATTAACCATTAAAGATACATTTTACACCGCGCATATCGTGTAGAAATAACAATGCAAAAACCTGCCCAGAAAATTTGTTAAAAACAAGTCTCCACCGGTGTTAGCAGCAACTCGTAAATCCTAGATTTACGTCGACCCGTTTTGCAGGATTCTTCTGCGTTCAAATCGTCCCGCGAAATAAAACAAATCCTTATCCGTCGGCGTTCGGTGCTGCGCCGTCGATCTTCCGGGTCGCGAACGGCGGAGTAGAAACTCTCGGTAAGCGAGTAGCCTCATTTTACGATTGAATAAATGTCGACTCTATTACAGCGATTTTTTCCTCGTTAAAGAGAACTATACTGTTCGGTAGGAAGCACATCACCTGGTGCGATCGTTTCTGCGAACAGTTTCTGAACTTGAAATCTCTCGAAGAAGCTGGCAATAGTTTGCATTGTTTTGGATGAATATTCGACTAAGATAATTATCCCGAGGAATTCTTTCTATTTTAAAACAATTTTGCTTAAATCATTGTTAGTTGAATGAAGTTTAGAAGATATATTTTGCGCAAATGTACGCAATGGATTTACTATAGTTGCAAACAGATAACACTAATGTAGCAGATGACAAAAATGATAAGAAATACGCAGGACGACTGCTATAAATACTTCGAATACGAAATAAATCATTCGCGTATCTATGTAGCTCGCATAGATTCTTATTGGAACAACTTCTTCGAATATCTACTTCTACCTCTTCTTCTTCTTCCTTTTCCTCTTCCTCCTTCTATCCTCCCTCCTCTCTCCTCTTCCCTTTCCTTTTAATCGTTATCATCTGCATCGATTGCAGTGATTATCATCCACATTTCACTTCTCATTCTATAAAATTATATTCACCACTTCCCTCCCTTATCTAAGTCGGATATAAAATTCTGCCCATTTTCTTCTTCTTTCTCCCCTTTCCTTTTAATCGTTACCAACAGTATCGTTTGCAGTGGTCATCATCCACAAGTAACTTCTTATTCTAGAAAATTATATCCTCCACTTCTCTCCATTATCTAATGCCCAAATAAAATTCTGCTCTTCTGTTCATTCCCCTATAAATCTTCCGGGTGTCCGTAGCAAGCCGCAACGATCTCTTCATCGTTAAAAAGGATGCACGCTGATCATTGGTCCGTAGAGATTTCATGCTCGCCGTATTTCACGGCTGGTTAAGACGAATTAATCGATCCACCTAATTGAACTTTCGAGTCCGTTCAATCGGGAAAGGCGGCTTCTCTCGATTTAGCGAAGAATTTCAGAGATCGGAGCTGCACGTTTCGCGCGATTAATTAGGCTCTCCCGTTTATGAGAATCGAGACCGACGTTACATGGGCCACTTCCGTTCGATCGATCTTCCGTGTTCCACGTAACCCGTAAGCGGCTCGATTCTCCGGTGTTCCATAACGATCGCGACCAGCAGAACGAGTTTCGATGGCAATGTAAAGCGCGCCGACTGCCATATAACCACCTTCGAACAGTGCACAGTGGAACGAATTGACAATCTAGATGGAAAAAATAATAACTCGTGAACCTACTGCAGTCGCGTAAATAACTGTCGATCGAGGCGAAAAATGGAGGTGCGTTTCTTTCGTGATGTCTCGAGGCAATTTGTAGCGAGGAATTTATAGGTATCAGTTTCTTTTGGTTTGATCGAATTTGAAGTATCAAATGGAACGAATAAAATTTGATGGTTATTATGAGGATATTTGCCTTTGATATCCTTAGATAACAGTATCGTTATAGAAGTAACCCTAGTAGGGTTGAAATTTCTTTTGGTTTAGTCAGACCTACAGTTTTAAATGGAAATATTATTGATGGAGATTTGGAGTTCATGCTGACCAGAAGATTAAACTTCTCAGTTCAAACTTCTCCCGAAATTCTGATAATTTTTTTCCTAGGATATGTATATGATATTCCTCATAACTCAAAACCCACATGAAATTCCAAATTCTTCCTTCAATTAGTACAACACATTGCACTTAGAGTATAAAAGAAAATTATATCTACGAGCAAAAAGGTAGAAATTAGAGCGATCAAGACAAAGAACCCCACGGTGTCCTTGTCGATCAACGATAGACACGATCTAAAGATCAAGTCACGGTTCAAGTTCGTGGACCACTTCCGTCCAATCGATCTTCCGGGTTCTCCGCGTATGTAACAAATGCACGGCTCGGTTGTAACCGATATCGTTCAACGAGTAAAACTCGTTTTGGAACGACATAAACGGGGCAAAGACAGGGCAGCCTCGGTCTCATGGGTGCCCGTGTAACCCTATAGGAAACCTTCCGTGAGTTTCACTTTGCAGTTCTCCGTTACTGAACTCCCCCGTAGTTTCTTGCCACGGTTACGGCTAACGAGGAACATCTTGAGGAAATGCTCAATTTCGTTGAAAATGAACAATTGAAGTGGCAAAAAATAGCCCCGTTCGTTTTTTTAAAATTACCTTCTCCGAAATCTTCCCTTATAGTGTAAAAAGCAAATTTATTCCAGCAGTTCTCTTAGCACCTCCAGTAAACAATTAAATCCAGAAAGATATTAAACAAAAATTTGTCCTCCAACAAATTATTGAGTATTTCAATCCTCAAAACCCTCAGGCCTTAACCCTTAGGGACCGAATTATTTTTCCTTTCCTATTTGTTTTCTTTCGCATTTTTGATTAGTTGGTATAAAGTAAATTGGTAAATGAAAAATTGCAACAATTCTGCAATCAACTTCACTTTACCAAAATAATCATTGGCAATCTAATAATTACCAAAACCGCAACAGTAGTTAGTAGGTATGCAACCGTACCCACAGTAACTCAAAGCACCCATTACACAATAATTCCGTGTAAAATGAGTCTTCTATGGACGATCGGAAACATTGAACACATTATTGGCTTTATATTCCAATGGGTCCCAAAGGGTTAAGGCCCATTAACCCTAAGCCGGTACTGTGTACATTAACCACTCGAATATTAACGTAGTATCGACACAGTGCCAGCCAAGGGTTGAACTAGAATTCCAGCTCCCTTTTCCTCTTCAAATCATCCTCAATATTTAAAGAGAGCTACCTCTGCTCCCCCGCAGAGATCATCCTCCCAAAGATTCTCCTCATTTCGTA